>LCZG01000052.1:1686-116951 GCA_001483325.1 Huntiella savannae | reverse complement strand
GAACCGACCCTCCATATTCTTTGCACTTTCTAGTTGAGACCCCGCGGCCTATTTGCCCCCACCATATGTCATTATGGATATCTCGGACTTGATGGATGGCGTTGAATACGCTCCGGATACATCGACACTATCCGCCGATCCCTATGACAGCTACCGTCAACAACAGGAACTTTACAGTTCCTACGCGGAAGCCGCCCCACCTGTTCGTCCCGCCTTCAAAAAGATGGAACGATTCCCAGAACGATATGGTCTCAAGGCGAATCGAAATCGTGACCGCGCTTCACATCTTGCGTCAGACTATTTCAGAGAAAATGTCAAGAGGGTTAGACAGCGGAATCAGAGGTTTGTATGACATGACGACCGGTCAGATACCATGCTGACGCCATTAGATACGCCACGTTGGATGAAACGCTTTCGCAGGCGCCAACGGAGGGTCATGCGGATCATCTTTGGGCTCAATCGGGGACTCAAGAAGGTCGATATCTACGCTTTTTGAGGACTCGTGATGGTCCTAATAATTATAAGACGTTGAGGATTATCGGACGTGGTGGATATGGTGAGGTCCGTTTGGTCCAGAGAGAGTATCCGCCACCTCCGGAGGGAGCTACCCCGCAGGTGTTTGCGCTGAAGACTCTGCTTAAGCGGGAAATGGTGAATAAGAATCAACTTGCTTATGTTAGAGCCGAGAGAGATATCCTGGCTGAGGCGGATTCTCCGTGGTTGGTTAAGTTGTATACGACCTTTCAGGATAGCAAGTTGTTATATTTGCTATTGGAATATGTCCCCGGTGGTGATCTTATGGGTTTATTAATCCAGTATGAATTCTTCACCGAAGACGTCACCCGTTTCTACATTGCAGAAATGGTTCTTGCTATTGGGGCGGTTCATAAACTAGGTTTCATTCACAGGTTCGTTTTATATATTCTCCCCATGTCTCTCAAGCTAACATCCACCAGAGATATCAAACCAGATAATGTCCTAATCGACGCAGAAGGACACATCAAATTGACCGATTTCGGTCTCTCCACGGGTTTCCAATCAACCCACGATAAATCCTACTACGCCCATCTAATGGCCCAAGACCAAGCGATCCTCAAAAAGCGAGATCGCGAATCCGTCAACCTCGATACCATCTCTCTAACAGTGTCAAACCGTAACCAAATCAACGGGTGGCGTCGGTCCCGGAGAGCTTTGGCTTATTCAGCTGTGGGAACGCCGGATTATGTTGCGCCCGAGTTACTTGAGGGCAGAGGATATAGTTTTGAGTGTGACTGGTGGAGTATGGGTGCTATTCTGTTTGAGTGTTTGGTGGGCTGGGCGCCGTTTTGTAGTGAGAGTCAAATGGACACTTATCGCAAGGTGGTGAATTGGCAGGAGTATTTACATTTTCCGCAGGATTTACAGTTGAGTCCGGCAGCGGAGGATTTGGTAGTTCGGTAGGTTCCGTTTTACCCCGCTATGTAGCCATCACACTAACACACACTAAACAGTCTCATGTGTCGCGCGAACGAGCGACTTGGTCGAGGTGGACCTGAAGAGGTACAAGCCCATCCATTCTTCGCCGGCTTGGCATTCTCCCAGCTACGCAACTTCCGCGCTCCTATGATTCCTACGCTGAAGTCTCCGCTGGATACAAGTTACTTCCCAGACGACATTGACCAGACTACACGGATGGTACCGGGAAGTGAAGTTGCGACGGAGGACATGGCGGAATTGAGTTTGCCGTTTATCGGGTACACTTTTAGGAGATATGAGACAACTTGGGGGTGAGAATTGATGATAGATGGATGTAATGTTGGGTAGGTGGTTCGATTTCCTAGTTTTCTCTGTAGATTGTTTTGATTTTCTTTGATTTTGTTGTTTTACATAAATTCTAATTTGCTTTTTTCGTTCAATGATGTCATTGTTAACCCTGTTCAACCCTTGCGACGATTGTGCGACTTTTGTACTACGGTTGTTGAAGATGTCGCGTTAAATCCTACAGCCTTGTTCACAGCCTCGCGAATTATTATCGTCACCATCATTACTGAAGATATACATGGTTACTTTTTGCTCTTGGTACTTGTTTTGCGTCTATTTGCTTCTCAATCAATGAATCGTTGTTAATAACCCGACCAACCGCATCAATCTCGACAATGTCTACCCTTCCATATATACCCACGACCAACACACCGGCCCACGAAATCACCGAACTTGAAAGTTTCCAAGTTTTCCGCTCCGACGGTATAGAAACTGCCTCTCCAACATCCACTACAACCATCGGTTCCCGAAAAGCCGGCATCTCTCGTCTCGATGAATTCGACCCCCGATTCTGTGATTGGCGTGTAAAGCTCGGAGCCCTTCTCAAGCAGGAACTCTCACCAACACCACACGAGGGGTCTCCATGGCAAATGCAGTTCCCCAAGGGATATTGGCTTTATGAGAAGGGGAAAGCTACTACTGTAGTGGTGGGATATCCTGTTAAGGGGAGGGTGTATAAGACACCGCAGGAGTTTGCGTTGCATATTTTGTGGTTGTTGAGTAATTCGGAGGATCGGAGGGACTGTACTTGTGTGTTTTGCAGTGTGTTGCCGGATCAGGTGAAGAATGCTGTGGCTCCGGCGGGTTCGGCGGCCCAGAATACGGTGGTTACGGCTCCGGTGAATACGGTGGCTGCTGGGGCAATGAATACGGCGAATAATGGTGTTTCCACACCACCGGAGGCTACTAGTGGGAAAATCTCTACAATCAAGGCTCGCAAGTCGAATAAGCCGTCACCAGCAGCTACGACTGTGCCTCGGGTTTATAACACATCTATCATACCTGTTAATCCTCCTCTTTTCCGGACTGGTGAATTAGTCTGGTATTCTCATGAATCTTCATGGCGTCTTGGCTTGATTACTCAGTCGGAAGTGTCGTGGCACAGAATCGCCCCGATTGGACATACGTCGTCTCCTCATCCGCAGATTAACAAGGCACCTGGACATATACGACCATTCTTGGCTTTTAGTGTACCTGCTGTGTCTACTGCGTCTCTTAAGGGATTGACGTATGATGAGGTACCTTGGGCGGAAAAGTTGGGACCATTGTTGAAGGCGGGTCAGTTAGATGCTGTGGAGAGTCTATTGTTGGATGCTAGCAAGTTGGCTGCGCTGAAAATCAATCGCAGCTTCAGCTTCTTCAACAGAGTTGGAAGTAATAATGGAACTACCAGCTATCGGGGGATTTTCTTAGGAGCTGAGAGGCTTCAAGTGGATGATGTTTTGAGGATCACTCAGCCGGTGGTGAATCCTCCGGGGACACCTGTGGATGTTATGTCGTTGCATCATTTCTGGTTGAAGGGCATTTATACCATGGAGGCTAGTCCGGGGACTTTGTTCTTTCACGGGTCAGTTATCAGACTTATGCCTGCCAACTCCAAAACGACACCACCAACAAACTTCCTCCCGGTGGAGAT
Source organism: Huntiella savannae (assembly GCA_001483325.1). Classification (NCBI taxonomy): domain Eukaryota; kingdom Fungi; phylum Ascomycota; class Sordariomycetes; order Microascales; family Ceratocystidaceae; genus Huntiella; species Huntiella savannae. The sequence continues at coordinate 113,515 of LCZG01000052.1, read as the reverse complement.
CCACCCGCAGGTGCTACTAGACGAAGCTGTCTTTCGGAATTCATCATCATCGGCGGCTACATGGAAATGGAAATGGGCGATTGTCGAAGAAAATACATGGCGTAAGGAACCTGATATTAAAGGCCGATTCTATGCCATGCCAAAGTTAGGACCGATATTGATGCCGGCACAAATGAAGGGGCCGCGGGATAAGATTTCTCCGGCGTTGAATGGTCGGATGGACGCAGTGCTTGCGGGTAAGAACTTTGGAGGAACTAGTACCAGGTTTAATACGGTGGTTAATATGATTCCCATTGGGACTGGGCCGGTTTTTAAGTGGGATGAGAAGGACGTTCAGTTTGAGAATGATGTCTAGATTAGTTAGTTGTGTAACAAGAATCAGGACTAAGACATGGACTGGAGAATACAAAAGGAAGAATGGACACAAGAAAAGAACACAATAGATAAACAATCTGCAGTCATAATGCAAAACAAAGCAAACAAAACAAAACAAGTCATCAGACCCCAATATCTACTCCACCTTGACCATTGCCAACTTGGCTTCAACCTGGGCCACGATATCCTCATCTGGTTCGGGGGTAACCTTTTGTGGCTTAAGTCTAAGGCACTGGGTACATTTCTCATGCGAGCATTTCTCACACGGAGTACCATCTGGGATTCCAGCCGGGAAATGCTTTTTGCAGGAGTGGCATGCGTGAACTGGGACGGAGGATGGTCCAAAGACATCTCCGGGGTAGCCGAAGGGGTATTTATCTTTCTTGGCACTGTTGAGTGTGTTAGTGGTGTTTGTTTTTCTGTGGGAATCATGGTAGGAACTTACGGATCGCGGGGACAATCGGTGCAACGAACATGTTGGCAGTTGGCACATTGTCTTGAGGCACCAACGAAGAGAGTGTTACATTGATGACAATGTCTCCGGACTCTCTGTCTTGGTTTTCTATAGACGAGGTCTGGCTTTCCGGCAACTTTGTTAGGTTTCCGGAGAACAAGTCTCTCTTCCTTATCACCTGCTCTCCAATCAACAGCGATAACCATTCCTTCATCTCTCTTGCGCTCCTCAAGAATCTCCTTGACACGTAATCTAGAAGCTTCTCTCTCAGCATCGGTTCTCTTGGAAGGGTACCGACTACATTCGTCACATCTAACATGCTGACACTGAATACATTCCTTTCCGGAACCAAAGGTAGCGTCACAAAGATGACAAGTACGACGAACGCGCATGCGAATGGGCTTTTCCATGCGCAAGGCGGTTCCAGGCGTGTTGTACCATTCGGGCGCTTTAAGTTCAAGACCGAACTTTTCAGAAAGGAAGGCGGCGCGTTCGGCGAAGAGAGCGGTTCGGTCAATGTGGGTTATGGGAGGAGATGCGGGAGTTTGTGGAGTTACAGAGGTGGCGGAAGGTTTCGTAGTTGCCGGGGCTTTAGGAGTTGAAGGGGGGATAGGAGCTGATGTTGAAGCTTCAACAGATCTAGTGATAGTTTGTTAGTTTCTTAGTGTCGGTGTAAGTGGGTGTGGATGTGGATGTGGAAGGAACTTACGGGGTGGTAGAAGCAGGTACGGCGTTCTTTCCCTTCTTAGTTTTGGTACGACGAAGGGCGGCGCGAACACGATCGATGACTTTCCCGAAGCCTCTTGAACCATCTGATGAAGTATTTCCGCCGCCCAGCGACGTGGAAGATTCTGTGGGTTTAGACATGTTGAGTGTCGTTTTGTGAATGGATATATATATGTGTAAGTTGAGTTGAAGTTGAGTTGAATCTTTGGTGGTGGTTGTTGTTGAACTTTTGGTGATAGTTGAACTTAGGATGGGATTCCCTTGTAAGGGAAATACATTCGTTGGACTTCCAAAGATCTATAAAACAGAAGACAAAAAACAAACACAAAGCCACAACAAGGAAAAAAACAACAGTCAAATCGAGCGACTAACGGTCTTTAAAAAGTCACACCACGGAAGAAAAAAAAGAATAGTGCACAACGATTCTTTTCTATGGCGCCTGGTAGTATTGATTATTGTATGGTAATAGACATGCACCACACCACTTGGATGGGAAAAGAAACACTCGGACCTCTTACTTGATTCCTCTTGGGAGGGGTCCCTTGTGGTGACAAACGAACAATGAAGGAGAAGAGAGGACTTCCTGCCTGACAGGGTTCTGTGATTCGGCGTTGAATAGCGGCGGCATGGGTGGCCAGAACGGGGTGTTATACTGGGTTTGCGTGGACGTTTTATAGGGCATTGGGTGATATTGTATCTTGTTATGATGGGCATTGATTTGATAGACGACGGGTACATATGACGGGGTTACATGGTATTAAGTTGTTAAGTCCGTAACAGTTGAGTTGAACTATCAAGTATCTTGATACTCACCAAACGTACATATGTATGTACCAAATGGCTCTATTGTCAGAAAACCCCTCGACTGCAGTACCGACAATACACATGCAATCCTACCCGTCTAACCGCGCTCCAAAAAAACGCCCATTTCCATCGTTAATTCAGCCAACAAGTATGTTTCCAAGGTAGTATTGGAATCCCAAGTGAGGTTAGTGAGCTCTAGAATGAAGTCTGAGAAAATCCGGTCGGCTCTATAGGGTTCGAGGTGGGTTTCCCGGTGGTTAGGTCAACGCCACACCTTGTTAGAGACATTCTTCAAGACAAGACATGTTATTCTTGTTCTACTAGATTATTTATATCGAATCTCTACCGTGTCAACTACCGTCATCACATCAACATCGTGGCCTGTGATCCATCCTTATAACCCTGTTCAGAGCCATATGGTCAGTTAGTCTAGTATCTTTACATCCGCGATTCCCGTGACGTCCGTCCAATCTTGTACTTGATTGACTCCCATGTTTCTTTAAGAGAAAAACTCACCCGTTCCTAGACATCCCGGACTAGACCAGGGAGTAATCTACAATCAAGGTTCAATAACCAACATAATGCACGAATTCTCTATGGAAAATATACATACCCACATGTCATTACCCACTATCCCGGGTCTAGGAGTCCATCAAGTCAGATTGTTTTTGTTTTTGTTGGATCAAGTTATGGTAAAGTGAGCTGATGAGCGTTTCAAAAACGCACTGTTTTTTAAATGTACGGACGACCAAACATTGTCTTTTCTTGGCACAGGTAAGAAACGTTAGACACAAAGTGATCAAGGCATAGACGGTGATTCCATTCAAATCAATACGATAAAGAGTAAACGCTTTCTTTTTCGTACGTAATGGTAGGGTTCCTTTCAAAGTTTACAAACTCACCCACTCAGAAGACCCGACAGTTTGTTTTCACATTACACATAAAGCCTCATCCATGGTCTCCTATATTCTGCAGTGTCTCTGCATGCATCCATCGCACATGTATGTACTCAACGCCACATTGCCAACACCGACAGACCGGGTCTTCAAAGACACATTTGTTTCCCAAAGGAAGGGAACAAAGTCTCCCGTCTGAGGGGCCATTTCTTAGTGTGTCGGTTGTAGTATCTCGCTCGGAGGTTCTACCTGCATAGTAGGAGCGAAGGATGTGGAATGCGTGTGGTTCCGGAGATCCATGATTCTGGAGACCGAGGTGGGTAGACAAGAAAATGAATGCACGGGATTTCTAGGTCCCAAGAGGATGGTAGATTTGGATTTGTCACTGTTTGTGTGAGGAAGTACATATGTACATACATACATTAACGAAACATACGACTAACGCCACAAAAACCGTCATTGTATATCCTAATCCAGCAACTTCATCATAATCTTCTCTTCTCCAGTCTCTTCAAATCAAAACGCGGATAATCCTCGGAAACCAGCCAATCAGCAATTCTCCTCACCATCTGTCAAACTCCAAGCCCAGCCTAGTCAAGCCAAGCCAAGTAACAAAAAGACAAAAAAGAACAAAGCTAAACCTGGAACTCTCCGTCTTCTTGTCCCGTCGTCAATCCCAAAGAATCCTCTATATCTGTCACTTCCTTCTCTCGAACACTCCAAAATCACCAAAGTCCCTTTTCTTCTTCACGCGATACACCGAACCCAAACACCAACAAAAATAAAAGAGAAGCCAAAAAAAAACGCACATACACCGAGACCGAAAGGAACAACTTCCTATCTGGGGAAGTATAACCCTTACCGAGTGTCATGCATGAATAAATCGAAAGAGAAGACCAGGGTTTATGGAGATCAACTTTCTGGGATGACGGACCGGACGGGAAGATTATATTTTCTTTTTAGCTTGTTTTTGCGTGGCAGGTGCGGGCCGATTTTGTTGGTTCGTTAGTTAGTGACTAGTTTTACGGGATAGACCGTTTTAGGAATGTGTAGATTGATTGTTTGATTGATAGTTCGTATACAAATGTATAATGTTCCAGCTCTGACTTGGCAAGTCTATATCACCAGTTATAAAGTCAGGTATATCATTTTGAAAAGAAAGAAAGAAAATCCCTTAATCGGAGTCTCGCGTTTTCACTTCGCCAAGTCAAGTATATAAAGCACATACCCTTCTCTATTCGGTCGTGTTTGCCTTTTTAGTAGTGGCTCGTGTAGGCTGTGTTTATAGGGTCGGGACCGAAAGTTACGGCCGTATGAGGTTGTATGTTGTAAACTGTTTTGGGGAGTTTGCTTAATGATGGCTTGTTTCATTGAATGTGTTTTGCCAAGTCTTCTTTTGGATAAACTATCTTGGGTGTACTTAACGTGAATCTAATATGAATCTATAGACATCTGGATATATGTACACACACCATCACTACAAAAATCTCTCTCCATTGACCCACAAAGTTGCAGAAACCCCATGTCCCCCGAAATCCTCTATACAAACCGGGGCGGAATCATTACCTCCATACTTGCCTCCATACTTGCCTCCATACTTTCTTACACCCCATATCCTATCATCACTTGCTCGGCTAAACACTCTCTCTCTCCATCCTTCCCCGGATTCCGAACATGTCCGTCTAGGAATTTGCCTGTTTCTTTTCTTAAATGTCAATATGCATTAGAATTGATCCATCTTACATCTCACATATAACCCTAACACTCACCATCAAACCCTAGATTTCCCCTTCCCCTTTCCATGGGACAATGTCGGCCATTCCTCTTCATTGTTCGCTTTGTTGTTCGCTTCATTGTTCGCTTCACACTCCACTGACCTCTCATTTCTCCTCCAACCGTAATCTTCTTCATCGTACCATCCGGAAGTTTCCTCGTCGGCAAACCTGTCACTCTTCATCACCGTAGATCCGCCTGAAGAACCATGTACCCCACTTCCGGACCCCAAATCCGCCATTCCGGCTTCCGCTAAACTCTCTTCCAAAGCTCGTCTCATTTCCTCCTCAAATAGGAAATCTTCCTTTGTCTGGGCATCATCCGTTTGTACGCCCTTGGTAGACTTTGCAAAATCTAACAATGACACTTCGTTTTTCTCGGCAGCTAGCCGTTCTGCATCTTCCCGTTCAAGTTCCTGACGTACTCTTTCGTCACTAAGTCTTGATCGAACCATTTCCCGGAATTGTTCAACCGACGCGGCAAATATCTCCGGCATCTCATCTGCATCGATACCTGCTTCGAATAGAGCCTCATGGGCACGAGCTGTAGCTTCCGTTTCGACAAGAGCTTCCTGGATACGTGACTGTTCCTCTTCTCGCGCTTTAGCTATATCTCCATCTTGATTTGTCTCTTCCATGGATAAAAGCATGGCATACTGCAATGCCTCCTCCTCATCAGCAATGTTTCCAAACCTCTTAACCCTTCGTCCCGCCTCCTTCTGTCTCTCTTTTTGATCTCTATGCAACTCTGCAGTTTCCTCCCGAATAAACTGCCTAACTCTTTTACTTCCAGCCCCAGATTCACCAGCCGCATGTCGTTTTCGTACAAGAAGTTTCCGTGGTGGTCCGGCGAAATGCCAATGGCGAATATGATGTCCAATAGATGTGACTCCACGCATGACCGTGACATCCGGATCAAGGAAGATCGCATTTACTCCAAAATGACCCGCTTCTGTTCTTTGCCGAGCAGTATATGGAGGGGCAACGATACGAAGAGGCCCGCCGGTGGAATTGAATATGTCGCAGATGTGAAGACTTCCATCACTACCACCTACAGCGAGGTAGAGAGCATTGATTGCGAGGGCTGTTATAGAGCCTTGGGCCGTGGTGAATCTATTGACGGGTGGAATGGAGTTGAGGAGTTTATCAGGGTGGCCGCGAATATTGTAGATTGCTACTGTGGAGTCATTTGCTGTTCCGATGACTAAGAAGCGGGCTCGGTGACCGGGCCAGCGACGTTGAAGATCGGAGTGGTATTCTCCAAGATATTCTCGGTGCTGAATAGCATAAGCTTCGGCATCTTCGGACCAAGTGGTCAACGCACAAGATGAGATATCTATAGAGTGTGATGCAATGACATCCAGTTCCAACCCCGCCGTGTGCATGATAGTACAAAACCATTCATCCTCAGTGTCCCGAGAGGTAAAACGGCGAGTAAACCTTTGAATACCCAATTTTCCCTCATGTCCACAATCCATCACTACAACATGTTCCCCTTTATGATGCGCACTCTCTCCTCCAAAATCAACAACCAGACGTCTCCGCATGTCCCAACCACGGAATACCTCACGGAACCAAGCGGGATTTCGATGCACAAGGTTATCAACTAAAGGACCTTGACGTCCGTGACTCCCAGCATCAAGAAGCATTTTCCGAGAACGCTCTGCTAATTCAAGCCACTCTTTAGAAAGGTTATCCTGTACTTTTCGAAGAGTAGAGGGGATAACCTTCCACGGTAAACGTAACCCACGACCCCAAGCCTCCGTCTCCGAACACGCCTCCCGAGGAATCATATTTGATGGTGGCTCGGCGAGGTAAAATACCTCTCCCAATGCATTCAAAGCCACCGCCCAAACACGCTTGTTAAGTGCTCGACGTCCGGTATATTGACTGTCGACTTCAATCGCTATAATCGGGACACCCGGGGAGACCATCCATGAGCAGGTGAGTTGGTCGACACCACTTTGCTCTGGGTTTTCAACGGGCCGGGTTGTGAAAGACATGATGTCGCCTAGTGAGCCACCAATCATGCATGTAATTTGGTCGTTTGTGGTGGCCATGATCTCGGGGGATTTCGCCATCCATGCAGCCGTGTAACTTCGCCGGGACTGTGGAATGGAGTAGACACCTGGCATCTTTTTTTCATCCTCGTTTAATGTGCTGCGCAAGAACCGCCGTGGCCGTCTATAATCACGGCCCCGGATAAAGAGGATATCCTGTGACCCACCACCTTGGATAGCACCAAACAGCTCACTAGCATCCGTGGCTCCCATCCCCATTGCCGGTCCTGCCCCGTTACCCCACAAAGTCTCCTCTAACGGGATAGTCCCCACATCGACCACCAACTCGCCGGCTGGCCAATCGATAAGCATTGCGCGCTCCCCATCACTCATTCCAGCCTCCATCGAACCCTCCGCCGCATGAAGAACCCGAATACTATCATGTCTCCAAAGGGCACTAAGATGTGTCACCGGAAGCATAGTTTTCGGCCTCCAGGACACAATGCTATCCACTGCCTTCCCCGCCTTGCCATGTTTTCTTCCATGTTTATCCGAGTTCTCAATACAATGGCCTACCCCACGAAGCTTCCTAAGCGTTTGTAATAGTCGTGACCGAACGATGAATTCACTGGACCATGTGGCGTTGCGCGAAAGTCGAGTGAATGTTGTGCCAAAGGTACGGATGAATGCGCCGCGCCAGGAGGATGGGTCATTGAGGAAGTGTGAGAGACGAGGGGTCACCTGGGCGAGGGCGAGGATATCATCTACGGTAAGGTAGGCTACGGCATCGAGGAGGATTTCTAAGTGACGATATGTTAGCTTTGTTTTTTGAAGAATGGTGATTGAACATACCCGCTGGTAACTTCTCAAGAAGTGACAAGTTGCGCGAGGAGTGCGCCACGGTAAAAACAGGGTCTTGAATGGTTGAATGCATTGTAGCAAAGTAATGACTTAGACAAACAACCTCCAGAGTCTTTAATATGTAAATCAAACTCTGAATTGGACGAACAAACAACCAACTAAGCTATCTCAATCCAAAAAGCTCGATGAAAACTTTTTACTGCTGAATAATCCTCTTACTCTAAGTAAAAAAAGGAACTCAAAAAAGGTAACCACCACAGTAAGTACTCATCCAAATTCGTTCCCCTCAAAAAGAAAATTCACCACGTCCATTGAATCTATCAATTACAGTAAGAACCCATGAAAGGAACCCACGAAAATTCCAAAATGACGCTGTTCGCCATCATATTTCCAAGCCAAAGTGGGGTCCCATTACGGAACCAATTAATCCGTTTTAGGAAAAGTGACCCTTCTTCCAACCCTACGTGTAACGATGTAAATATGTGATTAGTAAGCGAACACTTGAGATAGAACCCTATCTTTGGTGCTTATCGTGAAGAGGGCCAAGGGTTTCAGGTTGGTGCGGAGACTAATTATAGAGATTAATCTTTGAGGTTTATGCGTGCATGAAGTCGGTGATTATGGTGGCAAACATGGTGACAAACATGGACGTGATTGCGTATGTTGCGAACGGGGAAACTGCTCGTTCGCTTGATTTGAGTTAGGTTAAGTTGCAAACATGAATGAGAGAACAATAATTACATGATATATATGTACATAAAATAGTCATTACTAGCGAAAAGAAAGAAGAACCACCGAACCAGCCGATCCGAACCAAATCCAAAGAACCCAATCCCAATTAACCCATTTTCCTAAAATACAGCCAAAATCACACCCACCACCAACAATGAAACACTCAAAGTCGTTCGATCTCCAGAATCCGTACTATCTTCACTTGACGTCCCCGTAGCCTGCGCTTTGACTCCAGCGTTCTCAGTCTCCCCCTTAACTGCCCCACGACCGGTCGCAGTGCTTGACCAGATTGTCGTAGTCACACTAGGGCCAAATGGGTAGTTGAGACTGACGCCGCTGGCTTCTACGCCGGAGGGTTCCACTGTTATCGTGACACCGGCGATGGTTAGCACTGTGGATGTTGAGGCTGACGGTCCGACGGTGTACGTTGTAGATTGTACGACAAGGACGGACGGGCCAATTTGGGTTAGAGAGGCTCCGCCGATTACAGCGTATTGAACGGCGGCGGTGGCGGCGGCGGTGCCTCCGAGAGTAGTGGAGCCGTCAATGACGATGCCGTCAGAGCAGAGAGTGATAGTGTCTGCGTCAATGGTGCTGGTGATCGGAGTCTTAATGGTAGTGTATGTGATGGTGGTCTTTTGAATAACCGCTACACTCCGTCCACTAACAGTGAGCATCTTACCACCTGCCACCGCAATCTCAGTGGCAGACGGCGCAGAAGCCGAATATGTTAAACACGCCGTCGTCTTCCCATTATCAACGGTAATCCCCGTAGGGCCAATCGTGACCTCCTTTCCCATGACAGTCTCAGTAGATTGTGTCGAGGCAATAGTATACACAAAGTCACCAATCTTCACAGTATTCTGCGTCACTGACAGTTCCAATCCTGCCAAGGTTGTAGATGTCTTAATATCTGCGGTTAAACCCGCAGCGCTTGCTAGAAGACGGGTTACTGTTGGACCGGCGGATTGGACGACTTGAGAGGGGTTGATTGTGAATGTAGCGCTGCCGTCGGTTACTGTTGTCGTTGTGCCGCCGAGATCACCGTACGTTTTCTTGTTGATTACTACCTGGTTGATTCCGGCCGTGATAGCGAAAGAAGTTGTTGTAGAGGCCATGTCGGTGGTCCGGGCTTCAGTAGAAGAAGCTAGTTGGGGTGTCACCGTCGACGGACTAGTTTGAAGAGCGACCATCCAGATGGTAGTTGAACTTGAAGTCGGGGTGGATGTAGTTTCGGCCCCAGCAGCATTATTCACTACATTGGCGTCGTCATTATTCCCACTGTTTCCACCGAAAGCTTGAATATCAATACCCGCCTCGGTAGTCTTGGCCGGTGCATGATCAACAACCGCACTACTGGTCCGTCCGTAATCCGGGTTCTTTGAGGAAGAAACAAAAATGACGCTTGGGTTATGGTCGACTGCGTAAACAGTGCTTGTTGTCTGAGCACCGAGTACGTTATACTCTGAAAGAGAGTTTCCCATACTGAGGAGATAGCCACCAGTTTTACTTGACATTGGTGTTGGGGTGAGGAGGAAGTTGCACCATGTTGGCTGCGTTGCAGTTGCGTAGGGCGCGGTGTAGTCGGTGGAGTTTCCAACAAAAGTGATTGTGCTTTCGGGCTCGTGGTAATAGGAAATGACGATGGCAGCTTGAGCTTTGGGCAGGAGAGTACAGACTTCGCCGTTGGGGTATGTATATGAAGATGCTTGGTCGTTGAAAAAGACGTCATATGGGGTTTCGGTGGTTGCTGTTGGTACCTCGGTAGTATAAGTGACAGCACTGCAATACACTGTAGATGCCGCCCATGTAGATTCAATGTTTCCTGAGCCTGAAGCTGTCAATCCACTGAAAGCTGCTGTTCCAGCAGTGGCACTTGGTGTTGGTGTCCATGTTGCAGTATTGTTGGTATACTTGGCGGTTCTCTTATTGACAGTAGAGTTGACATATGGTGCATAGATAGTAGTGCAACTTTGACTGGTAGCTAACTTCTCCTGTGAAACTGCAGTAGCACCGGTACTAGAGGCGGTGGGATTGAAAACTCCAGCAGAAAGTAGGTTGGAAAGTGGAACACCAGTGCCGAATGGTACAGACGTAGCATTTCCTGGGGTGAGAAGACCGCCGGGTCCTATTGTGAAAATCGGTGTTGGTGTTGTGTCTTGAGTCTCTGTTGCTGAGATAGATGCGTAGTTAACCGCGTTTGTGTAAATGGCGATGTCTGATTCGATATCTGATATGATAGCCTCAACAGCTTGTCCGATGATATCACGGACGTTATGCTTTGTAGTAAGTTTAGAGTCGGTTGATGAGCTTTGGGCTGGTGCGGTCACGACCGGGCCTGCGCGGTGTCAGTGAGAAGTAGATCTCACGATAAAACAAGTTTACATACCTGTTGCTGCAGCAAAGGCCGCTGATGAAGATAGTAAAGCCACTGTGGGGCTTGAAATCTTCATGGTGTTGGGTGCAGATAGTAATGAAGAATATGTTGATATGATGCAGTGATGTAGATAGTTGGATGTATGTATGTATCTAATATGGCGTAAGTTGTCTTGTACGGCACAGCTCTTGTAAGTAAAGACAAAATGTGGCACAGAAATCTATAATGCAGAGTGGGATAGCCGAGAACGCAAAGACAATTGATAAAGATAGTCAAAGAAAAAGATGGGATGGGAAAAGAAGCGAACTCAAAAGTTTTACAATCAACAAACACACACGGGAAGCAAAGACACAAAATACAAACTCCATTACCAACCAAATCAACCTGAAAACAGACAATAGGCCGCCAACACAACCCACCGAAACACCAGATACTCCGTATACGTCGTCACCCCTTCCTAGTGGAACCTCGCGGAAAGAATAACGACAAGACTAACTGAGCCCCCCTCGTCAGAGTCTTCTCAAACCACGGACAAGCGACGAATCCGGCGCTTTTTCTCTCTCTGGGGAGGGGGAGAATACATTGCCAGATGGTGGGCGCATAGACCGGGCGGTTGATTAATTGGCAAACAATGGATATGCAGTTACGTTTTGGTGAAGGGTCTGGTTTACGCGGGGGAGTTTGGCAACACGAGGTTGTGTCTCATGCATGCTGATGATATTGGTTACATTGGGGGCGTTTAGTATCCCGGTATGTGTAGATAGTATGTACAAGCATGTAAGTCTGACATGGCACTAATCGTGAGATATCGAACAAATCTCGATACATCTCGATACAACTAGTTCCATCAAGACAGTCTAGAAAACCCGTAGAACCATAATCTATACCCAGGCAAAGAATCCTTCCTTCCCCTTCAGTCGGCCGTTCGAAACCACGCGAACAGACACCCCCTTTGGGATGCGCACCGACCATATTGAAGTGAGTGCTTCTGGTGAATTGGCTGTTAGTTCGAGGAAGGTGAGTCGTGATGATGACGAGTATATAGGTGGTTAGGTGATTTGGTCATTGCTAGAGTTGTCTTGAGGACAGAAAGACCCGTAGAATCCCCAGTGGTACTGTCTATGAATGATGCATAGTCATGGTAAATCACCAGATTATCGTTGATAACGTGACGCGTGGAGCATAAAGATGACGGATACACTCATTTACTACAGGAGTTAGTCAACATGGCAGTGTAGCGATAAGATTCTCAGCAAGTGTAACGACTAACTGTCTCGGGTATCCGGAGATTTCCAGTCTGTACCTGAATCCGCCGGTCCATAATTATCAGGAACTTGGCAAGTTTGTCTCTACTAAAAGACTGGCGGTGATATTGCGCGAACTGTGGCGTGGGCTTTCTTTGCCATGCGTCTGTCTAAAGGTAATCTACGAACTACTTTTGCGTGATCATCGGCTTCAAACATGTCAATTTGTTCGGAAAAGTCATATTTCTGTGGACAGTCGTTTATGGCACAGGGAACGTCTGGGGGCTGGCCGCTTGTTCGGCAGACTGGACCCACTTCTGCTTGTTACAGAATATATCGCTTGAGGTAGAGAACCAAGAATCATGAGGTTGTGGCTTGTCAAGTCGTTGAACTCCGATACACTAGTTTATATCTGATTCTTAACCATGTTGCGTTTGTCTAAGGTCGGATCGAGATCCGATACCCCCACATACCGCTAAAAACACCAGTTACTCATAGGGTTATACCCTCACCGAATGTGAGCACTTTTGCGCTCAAGGCAGCCGACATGATTGGGAACTCCGTTTTGCGTCCAGGATTTAGACTTAGATCCAGCATACTAGCGACGCTAACCAGGACAAGGAAGAGTCACGACCAAACCCGCCAGCGTAAAGCCTTGTTCTCTCGCAAAACAGCGGTTGTTTGTTAATGTTTGCGACCAAAGATTGAAGTATTGCGTTCATAGACATGGAAGTAGGGTGGAATTCCGACTTTTTTAGTTTGTGGCTATGACGATGTTGAAGGTGAAGAGAAAATAACCCTCGAGATGCGATGAGACAATAAGGGTTTGAGAGCTTATCTGATATATCGGTTACTATTCCTAGGCGTTGAATACGAGATTTTTTTGGACTGGACGGACCAGTTTTATTGCCTGAGGATTTCTAGGGGATGAGTTTGTTGGACTGGACATTTATAAGTGACAGGTGAAGTTTGGGAGTAAAGAGTCGAGAACCTGAAAACAGATCAGCTGTCAAGTTGGTAGCCTTTTCTATGTACTTTTGTAGTCTGAAGCCCATCAAAACGGCGACATCCGCTCTTCCCAAAAGACGCCGGTCCGACTTCCTCTAAAGACACTAACAATCCTCTTAAACCCGCCATCTAGAAAATCCACTAACCTTCATCCTTCTATACTCTGAAGCATAAATCATGAAGCTCATAATAGCTCAGTCACCAAGAACCCATGCACATAGTCTTCTCTTAAGAGACCCTCCCGGCCTCTCTACTATTGTCACGACTAACTGCGCCTTGACAGACTTAGGTTTCAACATGACTCTAGCCAGATACGTGGGTCTGGTTCCATAGGTTTGCTGTCTGTCTCACAGCACGGATGCCCCGTGGAGTGGACGGACACAGAGCACATCAGTGGAAGGATTCGTGCGCTGTCGTTAGACTTGGATTGCTTGGCATTCTCGTGTGTCAGTTAACCGGGAGGGAGGATTCTGGCTTTTTGTTAGATAGTTTTTACAAATGTCATGTTTTTTTCTTGTTTCTTTTCTTGTTAGATATCTTTTTCGTATAGTTTTTTTGCTTCGATCGTGATCTTTTGTTTTTCATTCTTTTCTATATTACGTTCTTTTTCATTGTCTTCTTGGTCTTTATTACTACCCATACGTCACCAACCTTGTTTAATTTGGAGCCAAGTCTTATCTTATATCGGCCCCTCTATCATTCGCCAGTTAAAGTGTTAATCAACGACAATCTGTGAATATCACGTCGTCCAATTCACTTAGTTACACATTGTGATACTACAACAACAGAGCATCACCCGGACATGGTTATTGTCGTATAAATCAACCAAGTCGGCTTCAAGCCCCACCTTCGTCATTCGTTAAACTATTCATTCCATCGCATCATCTTCAAAAGTAAATCACAAAAATGCGGCCTTCTATGGTCGCCATCACGGCCGCTATCCCATGCGTCGCCGCTACTAGCAGTTACTCTCATAGAGCCCGCGCCATCACTGGTTCCTCATGGCTCGGCAACGACGGAAACTGGTCGGCTACGAGATTCACAGTGGCTGATCAGGCCGTCAACTTATTCATCAGTACTACACTTTCAGAACATTGGGTTGTTGATATTTACGGGTGCAATACTGGTGAGTTACTTTTCTTAGATTATGGAGGGATGATGAAACTAACATCTAATTCAGGTGACACCATTTGTACATCAGCCCGTGGTGGCGTTACAAGTGTCGCATCCAATTCAAAGTGGAAGAATTACGGCACATGGTCTCTCGGTCTCAGTTATCTCGGAAACTCAGTCAACGCCCTCTATGGAACCACCGAAGTATCGCAAACAGACTCACTCACCTATTCCACCTTATCTCTTGACGACGCTCTCGTCGCCGCTATGAACTCTACGGATTACTATGTTGGTCTCTATGGTCTTGGAAACGTCAAGGGGAAATTTGGTACAAAGCAGGTTAATGCGCCATTCACAGAAATGGTGCAAAAAGATGGGTGGTTCCCAAGTTACTCGTTTGGATATACCGCCGGTGCTTATTACCGGAATATGCCGAGTTCGTTGACTTTGGGTGGTTATGATGAGTCGAGATTACCAGAGACTCCCAACAACACTGACCTGACGCTTTCAAGGGACACACTTATCCCCAGGGTGTTAGTTCGTAACATTGAAGTTGACGCCGGTAACTTTACCACCCCCAGTAACTGGGATGGCCACACACAATCACTTTGCAACTTTACCAATTCCTTCCAAGCCGTCATCGACAGCAGCACGCCGTTTTTGTATCTCCCCGAGGAGATTGTTGATAACATGGTTTCTGCCTTGAATCTTACCTATAACAGTACTCTCGACGTATACCAAGTCGACAACAGTCTTTACGCCAAGCTTACTTCATGGCGTGACTTTAACTTCAAGTTTACCGTATCATCTTACGATAACACCAATAGCTTTGGTGACCCACTTAATGTGAATGGCGTGGTTAACTTGACTATCCCCGGGTATGCTTTCGCTCAGTACGTCAGTTACCCGTACAACAATGTACTTAAATACGGCGACTCCATGGTTCCTTATCTCCCAATTAAGAAGACCTACGACGGAACTTTTATTCTCGGTAGAACTTTTATGCAGGAAGTCTACATGCTCACTCGCTACGACAGCGGCACCTTTCAACTTCACCAAGCTGCTTTCCCTGCAGACCCCATCGGTAACATCTCCATCCAGTCTATTACTCAACCCGTTGGAAGTGTCTACCCCGCGCCCGGATCCATGGTACACTCCGGCAAGAAACTCACCAAAGGAGCCATCGCCGGTGTCGCTGTTGGATCTATCTCCGGTGTAGCTATGATTGGTGCTGTTATTTTCTTCTACCTTCGTCGTCGGGCTATTAAGAAAGCTCAGGGAACTAACTGTGATTACACGATTGTCCCCGAGCCACCAAAGACTCCCATGGGCCGCTTCATGTCCGCATTGCACATATCTCGGAAACCTAAAGGTAGTCGTGAATCCAGCAACGCCACCTCTAGAAACGTCGAAGCCGGACAAATCGCCGAGGTTTCCGCCGACACGGACGTCTCTGTCATGGAAGTTGGCGCGGAGGCCGGAAACCAGGTTTTCGAAATGCCGGATACGTCCATGGCTGTTATGGAACTTGAGTCGCGGGAACAGGGGGATAGTGAGTTCCCTGGGATGACAAACTATGCCTATGAGCAGGAAAAGATTTCCTTGGCTCTTCAAGGTCCTGTCCCACCATATACCCCTGGTGACCACGTCGACTCTATTCTTCCCCCGGAGAAAGTCGCGCTGATCAATGATCTTCCACTTCCGTCTAACGCGGTGTTTTTGCCACCGAATATCCCACCAGCACTGGTCTCACCTAATACATCCACCTGGAACAGTACCAACATGGGCCCTGTTTCTTCTATGGGTGCGTCTACTCTCCGGTCTAACTCCAATGGAAGTAACCGGAGTAACCTCTCTAGTCCCCGCTTCCCACCATCCCGCACAATGACCACAGCTATCGATGCTGATGAAATCGTTTGTGTAGGGTCTCTTCCTAAGGATATCCCTATCCCGGGACGTGACCCAATGCCCGCTGTGAGTCGTCCGGATCCAATTGCTCCGGCTTGTGCTAGTCCGAGACGGATTGATGCTTCTTCGGATATGGTTCATGTTCCGCAGGTGGCTCCTAAGCGGTATAGTTGGGAAGATGCCGAGGCGGCACAGAGAGAAAATGTGTAGGTGGTATATTACTATCATGTTAGAGATAAAGAAGCGGGTTTAGGTTATTGCATTGGGCTTGGTTTGCATGTTGGCGTTACATTTGTTTTTGCATTTAGTTTGTCTTGGTTTTATTTATCTGTCTGTGGTTTATGTACATATTTGACCCCTAATAGAGGATCCTCTTCTTTTGTTTTTCAAAACATGTTCCACATCGCATTGCTTTCCTCAGTAGCATATTCAGAGTGTTCTGGCATGTCTGTCCCCGTTTGTCTAGATGCTTCCCCAGAAGACTCTCCACCATTAGGCGAATACGATCTCGCTAACAACGGTTCATCATCATCTCCACTAGGTCTTCTCTCCGCATTGATTTGTGCCTGTAAAGCCACATGTGCCCTTTGGACCGTCGCTTCTCCCTTAAGTTCTTCAAAGGTCCCAAAGTGCCACTGCCCTGGCACCCGATTCTCATGTTTCCAAACAAGACTATCATTCTCACCGGGTTCGATACGGCCCTCGTTGAAGTCACTGACACTGATGAATTTGAGGTAGTGTCCGTCTATTTCGCTGATCATTGCGGTGGTGATTTGGTAGTCGGGGCCTAGACAAAGACCGACTTGCATCTGTGAGGGGAGAATGTTGCAAAGAAGGAAGGGTTCATTGGCAAGGAATGCTTGCCGACAGTGATGAGAGGGGCCGTGACGGAGAGCTGTCAAGGCTACGGGAGTAGGGCTCATCATGGGCGGTTGACAGAGATGAAGGTAGGTGTTTGTTATCATGTTGCGGACAATGTAACTAGAGAAGATATGTTAGTTAATGGGTTGACTGTACATCAAGATACGTATAGACTTACATCGTATCATTAAAGATCTCCCGAGGTACAACCTTCCTACCCCCTTCAACCCGAACCTGCGGAATCCCTCTCTGAATCAAAACATTCTCCCAAGGTTCTTGGATAGCCACCTTCTTTCTCACTACAGTCCCCGACTCACCCGGAATAGTCTCCGGGGCCACCTCCGGCTCTTCAACAGGCCAATCAACATCCTCCAGTCCCAACCCCTGCATAGCTCGAATCGGCAAAGTCGGACTCGACTCACGCGGGTTTTCACCAGGCCAATGACCCTTTTTAGGTGACTTTGAGAGTTCTGGCTGGATTGGCATGTGAGAGCGACGTCTGGGAATTGGAAGCTCGCAGAGAGGTTGTTGCTTTTGTGGGTACCCTTTGCTGGTGTCGGCGTGTTCATGGGGAGCTTCGAAAGGTGGTCCGAAAGATTCACCTAGGAATTTTGCGCCAAGGTGCATAGGCTGTGGGTGCATGAGATTCCCGTTAAGATGCTCATATAGTTCTAGAAAGTAAGTTTCAAACTCGCTTACACTGCTAACTTCTTCAGTGGGAATAGCTTCTCCTTCGAATTCTCTTGATTCTTCTTCTTCTTCAACTTCACCTTCCCCTTCTTGTGTGACCTCTCGAGATGCTAAATCGCCACACTCAGACCAACTGAACTGATCTGTAGCAAGAGATTCAATGTCCGCTATCTCGGAAACTACAGATGGGGTGGCATTTCCTGCAATCATCCCTTCACCTTCGCATTTTTTCTTCCATCCGCCAATGAATGAAACCTCGGAAACTTCTGAATGACGACGTTTATACGTGCCTCCAGTCTGGGGTTCTTTAAGAACCTCGGCAGCATCTTGGAGTTCTTTGCTTTCAGGTGTGGGTGGGTCTAACTTGATAATCTCATCTTGAGAAGCAGATCTGCGAAGGCTACTACGGAGGGTAGGCGCGGTGACTGTGATTTCGGGGATTGGTTCTTTCGCTTGCTGAGGCATCTGGGAGATTGGCCGGGATCTTTCGCGTGTGAATCCCGGAGGAGTAGATGGGTGGTAGTACTCAGCGTGCTGGTAGTAATGCTGGTAGTGGGGTTCGCGAGACTGATGAGGATGTCCAGTACGGAATCGGGGGTCTGGGTGGTGACATGCTTCGGGGTATCGACGGGCATCAAGGTGGCGGGGGTTAGTTTGGCGTAGATCAACTTGACGAGCGTTGGAATCACGGGGATCGGGGTAGCGAATGTCGGGTTGGCGAGTACCGGACTGGCGAGGGTCGGGTTGGCGCGTGTCAACATAACGAATGTCAGGTTGACGACTGCCAAGTTGACGAATGTTAGATTGGCGAGCCTCAAGCTGGCGAGCCTCAAGCTGGCGAGCCTCGAGCTGCCGACGAGACTCAATATAAGCCCGATGTTCAGCTTGACGCCGTGGATCATCCTGAGGACGCCTTTCACCATAACGTTCAGCATAATAACCACCCCCTTGTTGACGCCGTGTATCTACTTGATGACGTTGATCCATCTGACCCCGCGAAGGACCCTGATGTTCAGGAACAGGTTGATAGTTCATACCCACCTGATACCTTGTGTAAACACCATCCCGTGACCCCGCAGGGTAATAACGATCTCCACGCTGAATTCTCGGAGATTCCCTCGTTACTGGGCTCTCGACATATCGACCCATCGGTGACGGATAAGACCGATATGACGGCGGAGGGCGGTCCGGGACAGAATCTTCACGACGTGGGGAACCTTGATATGCCTGGCGATGAGGGGAGTTTCCGTATGGGTTGAGTGACTCCCGATTGGGGTTGAATGACTCCCCTTGGGGCGTCAGGCGGACGTATTTAGTCCGCAGGTTGGGATGCATTTGGATGTGATATGATAGGTAGTCTGTATCTTGACTGTGTTCGCAGTTGTAGTTGTAGTCTGTACAGATGTGATATAGATAATTTTCTCAGTGATTTTTGTCTACTGAGATAACCAAAACAATGTTTCCAGCCAGGTTTCAACCTATATATTGAGTTAATAAATGTCGTGGATCATGTCATAGATACTTACCAGTTGAATGTCAGAGATATCAACCTCGCCTGTTAATGAATAAACCCCTCCAGTCTGACGAATGTTTCATACCGGTGTCGGCTATTGACACTGGAGATTCCAAGACCAGACTGTCCGACAAATATGCAAACATGGAGATCTAATATATGTCGGAGGACCTCCGGTGTTGGTTCCTGTGGGTTCATCTTGAGTCGCCTGTCCAAAGACGATTATTAAGACGAAATGGTAACGTTGAGTGAGTTGGTAGGTTCGTGATATCGGAGATATTCACGGGAAGAGAGGACATTGTTAGAGATTGAAGATGACTGATCTTGTTAGGAGGGTGCTGGTCAGAACCAGATTAGATGTTGTCGTTGATGTCGTCAATGACATATATCATAGGGTTGGATATAAAAGTAACCCTGATATCATTGACTTACACCCGTTTGTACCACCTAAAACAACCATGTTTGCCCCGAGAAAAAGAAGACATATAGACTTAACTAACACTTGTCGAGTATCAACATCTTCATGACATCGACCCACATACACTCAAATCTTCATTCCAAACGAGTCGTGTCTCCCGAAATATCAATAAACCAATCTCCATACATCCGTACTTGAACCCTAACCCAGGTTCTCGCTCCACAAGTATCACGTAAAACAACTATTTTGGGAGAGTCCAAAGTGGCTTGGCCAGGCTGCATATATTTTCAGCATATGAAACCCTTCCGAGCCCATGGTTTGCCACGATTTTATTAAGATTATCCTGTGGACTGTAACTTTGTTAACACCCACCAAGTCAAATGCCGCACGGAAAAAGAATCCCGCTCATAGGGGAAAAAACGCCCCGCAGACGTCATCATTATACAGCGGCCCCACTTTTCTATGTTTACGGGGCCTGGAAATCCTCGTGGCCGGGCGAGTCAACCCGATTCAATTTTATGAAGTGGGTAGGAATGGTTCGCGGTACGCTGTACAAGATTATGAGCTGGAAATTGATTCCGTCTATGGGATATTAAATTCCTGTTCTTTCCTTTTTTCGCGAGATCTGGTTCCCTTCTGACTTACTGACTATCCGGGTTATCACTTGATCTGGAAATATCCCTTCTGCAGGCACCCGACTTTCCACTTTTTCGTCCTTGTCACCGACGGTAAAAACAAAAAAAGTGAAATCATCCGCTTTCATCACAAACGACAAAGCATACAGCTTACCTGGATGGTTCGACAAACAGCCATCTGTAATTTTCACATCACTTGTATCACCAACGTTGAATAGCAAACTAGGCGGTGTAGCCTAACATGCACGCCCTAACACAGGCAGACTCGACTGAGCGACGGAGAAATAACCAATGCCTGACGGATGGGTCACATCCTTTGTTGAACACCGTGGAATTATAACCGGCGAGTCACGGATGTTGTATTCTAGTTGACGCTGCAGTGTACCGTGTACTACATGTGTACACATTTTTTCATTTTTTGCTCGGTGACAGATTTTTGCGGCCTAGATAGTTGGTGATAGTTCAAGCCTATATATCAAGGGGACATGGTCTAGTGGTATGACGGATCCTTAGCATCTCACAAGATACTTGGATCAGGTCCGGGGTTCGATTCCCCGTGTCTCCATTTTTTTGGCCCATCTTTTTCTCTTCACTGGGAACAAACACATTTTTACCAAAGGAACAAAGGGAGACGTCATGAATTCTAGACTTACATTTCAGCCGCCAGGACCGAAAAATGAACAAGGTCGTTGGATCATGGAAGACACGTCAGTACATGCCTTCTGGAAGTGTTGTTGGGTTAACGGGCCGTGATTGAAGGAATGAGGAACGATTTTCCGTGGTGGGGCGGCGGAGGTCTTCGAAGGTGACTTATAGAATGACGGAGGGGCGTGTCTCTTTGATTTTCCGAGGGCGCCGAGGGAGGTACATAAGTTGTGGTACTTTGGGGGTTTAGAGAGATATAAAAGCAGGAATATGGCCGTGACAAAGAAGCAGGATAATCTTGTTTACATCTTCACCTTCATTCGTTTTGGATAGTCTATACATTCGCTCACTTACTTCACTCACTTACTTATAATAATCAAAATGAAGTACCCCGTTACTACTCTCGCTCTTGCAACTGGCGCTATCGCACAATCATGTGCCTCCAGTGCCTCGTCGACCTTCCAAATTGCCGCCATTGATGCCAACGCAACCGTTTCGTCGTCAACTGCCACTTGTGACAATGCCGAGCTCCTCACACTTAGCTTGACGGATGGGGTTCTTACGGATGCCCGGAACCGGACTGGTTATATCGCTAGTAACAGACAGTTCCAGTTTGATAGTCCCGTTCAGCATGATGCGATTGTTGATAGTGGGTTTAGTGTTTGTGATGGGCTTTTGGCGTTGAGTGAGAGTACGACTTGGTGGAAGTGTTGGTCGGGTGACTTTGCGAACCTTTACGATGAGAAGATTGCGGACCAGTGTGAGGAGATCAAGTTGGCTGTTCTTACATGTGGTGAAGAATCCGACTATGCTGAGGATGTCATTCCCATCTGCGAGATCGGTGATGGTAAGTCCATACTCCAACATCAACCCGCCAGAAACTAACACTGCACAGGTCAAATCCAAGCCAAGACCACCATCTGCGGCACTCCCGCTTCCACCGCGTCCAGCGCCCTCCCCACTGATGTCGCCGGTACTTGCGGTCCTCCTACAACTGTCACCGTCACTGTCGGTAACCAATCAACCCCTTCAGTCCCCGCGACCGAAGTCCCCACTACTGCTGTCCCCACGGACACCGTACCTACCGACACTGCTGTGGTCCCATCAGTTCCCGTAGTGACTAGCCAGACATCTGTTGAGCCGAGCTATGGAAACTCGACTTCCGTTGTGGTGCCTACTTCGATTTCCACTGGAAGTGTCCCTTCTAGTGTCTCGACTGGTTCTACCGTTGCTTCCACGGGCGCAGTCACCACCTCTGCTAGCCCTTCAACTTCTACATCATCTGTTCCTGTCAGTGGCGGTAACAAAATGGCCGTTGGTTCCCTCGGTCTCGTCGCCGTCATGTTCGCCCTGATCTAAATACCCCGTAAACAAATCCATAATCCATAGCTCTCCAAGGGAGAAACTCACCGCCGTCGATCGGCCATAATGTCCTTTTCTATGTCCCTCTTAGTCCCAAATATATCTACACATTCCAAACCAACCATCATGCAATTGCCCAAATCGGGAACCTTCCGTGACAATCCTCAATGTGACACTAATCCATTGATCCATCACATTCCATTGAATCCTACCCCTGCGTCATTATCAATAACCCTAACACGTGATCACAAAGAATCAGCAAACCCTGGCAAGGCAAAATCTTTATTCTGCATGGGTGGTGAGTGTGCGCATTGCCGATGGATATTGATTGACATCATCGATCGCTTTGCATTCTGTCCGCATCCACAATTTGCGCCATCTAGTGATTTTTTGTCTGTTAATTCTTCTTTTTTTACGAAACACATAATATCAAAATGGATCACGGTCGCGAGCCTTGCCCTTGGGTCATTCTCAACGATTTTGGTGGTGCCTTTGCCATGGGCGTAAGTCTTGCTTGACATCCCTTCGTTTCCTGATGGTCTGATACCTGTACACTAACGTCTTTTCATTCTTCTAGGCCATCGGCGGTACCATCTGGCACGGTGTCAAAGGTTTCCGTAACTCTCCTGTAGGTGAGCGTCGCGCGGGCGCTATCACTGCTATCAAGATGCGCGCTCCAGTTCTGGGTGGTAACTTTGGTGTATGGGGTGGTTTGTTCTCGACTTTTGACTGTGCGATTAAGGGCATTCGGAAGAAGGAGGACCCGTATAACGCTATCATTGCGG
This sequence comes from Huntiella savannae, assembly GCA_001483325.1. Classification (NCBI taxonomy): domain Eukaryota; kingdom Fungi; phylum Ascomycota; class Sordariomycetes; order Microascales; family Ceratocystidaceae; genus Huntiella; species Huntiella savannae. The sequence continues at coordinate 90,336 of LCZG01000052.1, read as the reverse complement.
GTTTCTTCACCGGTGGCTCTCTGGCGGTTCGTGGTGGTTACAAGTCAATGAGAAATGGTGCTATTGGTTGCGCTGTTTTGCTGGGTGTTATTGAGGGTGTGGGTATCATGATGGGCAAGTACTTCTCTGGAGGTACTAAGCTTGAGGTAAGTTTGAAGAGTCTGCGTGAATCTAAAGGTGGACTGGATGCTAACAAGATTATAGGCCCCACCGATGCCCGAAAAGGCTCTGGCTTAATTCTCGCAATACCCACCTTCTCTATATTCTCTTCTCTGCTCTTTTTTCTACTCGTCTTGTTTCCAGGCTTACTGCCTTTGTATATTTAGAGTTCTGGTTTGGTTGTTTTCATGTTCTTTTAGCCGTTATGGCTCATCTTGTATTTGTATGATGGCGTGGACAAAAGTTGTCTGGTTTGGTGTTATGTACGATGAATAGCAATATCTTTACCCAATTCTTACTATCTAGATATCCTTGAAACGGTAACCTGTGGGACGCATCCATGTGTTACTTCCATGAAGACCTTCCCATCTCTTGGGATCTTCCTTCCGATTCTCCATCTCGCCAATCTCGCCACCGGCCGAACCTTCCCGGAAGACCCTCACAACAGCTTGACCTTCATCGTCGATCCACGCTCTAAACATGCCATTACAATTAAAGTCCTCGACGATCCAACCACCAGTCCAGACAACTTCATCTCCTCTCCAGACCACGACTCTCTCAATACCAATCATGCCTCCTTCGCCCTCGCCGGTTACTCTAAACCTATCCTCAGCACTCCGCTCAAGTTTACCCCCACGGCCCGTGACCGCCTTCAACGCACTAGCCAAAGACATGGGAGAAAACTGAGCCAATGCACCAACTGTACGACCGGCGGCAATCCGGAGGAACGAGTCGCCGTTGCCGGTTCCCGAGGTTCCCATTGCACGGGTGACGTGGAAGGGACTTTCGGTTACGACGGGTGTGTATGTGAACGGGGTAGGAAGACATTCAGCCAAAAGAGTCGCAAACGCACCGGAAAGTGATATACGTCCGAGCCAACTTGTGTTAGCTTCCGGGCTCTGCAGACCAATTGATTTCAATGCTCCAATGCCTTCAGCCCATTCTTCAGCCCAGAAGCCGGCACCCGGTGTAGGCGTGTCACCTAGACGTCCAGTGAGCTTGTTGGTTAGACCACCCGTGCTTGTAGCAGCACAGATAACGCCCCGGGAATCTAAAGCTACTGCACCAGTGGTACCCTGTGGGAGATATTCCTCGGCAGAGTACGTGGCGCTTCCGGTAGTCTTTTCCCTTGCAAGGCCACGGAGATGCTCGTCGTAGCGCTTCTGGGTAAAGTAGTAACTCTCTGGAACAATGTCCAATCCATAATCCGCCGCAAGCTGCTCTGCCGTTTCACCGTGCAACATGGTATGGCCCTGTGCACTCGGCACATTCAATCTTGTAGTCCGCGGTGCCAAATCATCATCACCATGTTCTAACAACGCAGCTGCCAATTTGATTGGATTTCTCACCCTCTTGAGACCAAGAACACCGGCCGTCCGCTTGGAGTATCCGGAGGATACCATGACGGAGGCCTCACATTCGTTGATTCCGTCACGCGTGAAGACGGCGCCGTGGCCGGCGTTGAAAAGCGGGTCATCTTCTAGTTGGGAAACGGCAAATACGGCAATTTGAAGGGCTGTTGGGGGCGGAGAAGAAGATATGAAGGCGTTTGTACGGGAAATCTATCTTTGTTAGTGGGTATTTTGAATGTCGGGTTGGTATATAGATACGTACTATACGCAACAAAGCTTCGCGATGCTCTTTGTACTTATCTACCGGGAGATTACCGGGGGTGATATTTCCCGCGCCACCATGGATGATAATTCGGGGCTTCACCTCTGGCTCGGTTTGTTGTCTCTTATACTCCATATTGTTTGGCTTGTAAAATAATTGGGAGGATTGTGTCACTTGATTAACGTGACTTATCCGCGATTTATATGTCTCAGGTGCACGGTGATTGCCGACTAACAAGTGCTTATCTTGGTGATTATCTTTTTGGGTATAGCGCGCGGACCATTTGACAATCAAAAGGCGTTTTTCGGAGACCGGCTATACTTTCGGAAGTAGCCGCTGCTAAGCTTTGAGTTGTGTGTAGTTGTAGGAGTAGAGTACTTGATTAGATCAACATGAAGTTTAGTTGATATTTTATTATCGCATCATGAGTTTACGCTGTGTGAAATTTGACATTTCTTTGGTACTTAACCCTAACACATACAACTTGGGTATCTCAAAGATATAACATGGACCAGGTCCCAGAAGCACATCGCCTCCCACCCGGAGAGATCCTTTACCGAGTTCCCCAAGAGAAACCAGGCTACGATCCCCGAAGCCCCCAGACGCATAGTGGGAGCAGTCCTCGCGGCGATGTCAGGACACGGAGATTTCAAAAGCTACCATCAGAGATTTAGACACCCGGATGCAGAGACGAAGTGCAAGAGATGTGGAGGAGAAAAGGATCGGGTTCACTTGTGGACGTGCCGGAGAAGACCCTGTGCGTGGTCGAGTCCTTTTACCTACAGACTACTGAGGACGACGAAGGGGAGAGCAACGCTCGCGAGGGCGTTATTGAGAAAGCAGGACAGGGAGAAGCACATGTGAGGTGTTTAGCCGGTCCTTTTTGTTACAGAAGTGTGGTGTCGTCGGTGCATGGGGAGGGGAGGGAAAGCAGCGACGGGGTTGATCCTAGGGCGCCTACGGGAGGAAAGCCGGATAGCGGGGATGAATGAATTGGTGATTGGGGTTATAAAATAGAAAAATAGGGGTTAATTGGGCGGTCTTCAGCCGTCCCCCGGCCTGAAAAAAGAGGCATTAGGCCTGCTAATCAGGTATTAAATAGAAACAAACAAACAAACAAACAAATATAACATGGACCTTTTTTCATCATGAGGCTGCCATGGTGTATCTGAGGTCTTGGTCCAATGAAGTCATAGATTCCTCTCACGATAAAGCCTCCAGAGTATGACTTTATTGAATGGATGACGGCCATACCATATGTTAATCTGTTACCAGCTTAGGAATCCTTCACTCAAGTCAATATCTGGAGATAACCGCGAATTCGAACGAGCTGAAACGTGGGGAATAACCCAAGTTCCATCCGTCGTCCAGTTCCTCAGAGTATTGGACCCAAATCCGTAATGAAGATCTGTCGAAACGGCAAGCGTCTGCTTTAACTCTAAATCATAGTCCATCTCGCCGTGAACAGTTGGCCTGTAAATTTCGATCACGGGGGCTTTCCACTGTTGGACAATCTTCCGTCTCCGGCCGCCTTTCAGATTTCCCAGGCCTAGCACAGTTTGATCAGGCAATAGCACCTGAGCACCTGTTCTGATGCGGATTCTTGCTAGAATATCTGTTATACCAAAGTTAAGAGTCTGCGAGAACCTGAATTTTAGGGATGCTAAGCTTCCAAGGTGGACTCTGGGGAGAGCAAATTTGACTGGGGTGATGTTCCAAGGCTTGTCATTGTCACCACATGACTTCTCCAAGATTATATCCACGGTAGAAGAAGCCATGACATCTCTAGTATTTACCGAGAATAAAGTGTGTCCTAGGTCATTCCAACCGGCCGTGAAACATAATGTCCCTGAAATACTGCATTTAACACATCGTATGATGACCATGAGAGAGCCGACAGAGGTAGTCATGGCCCAAGGGACTGATAATGAGAAATTCAAATCAAAAGAGAACGGCGGAGAGTTCTGGTAGTCTTTAAGTCGATGGGATCTGAAACTGGGATGGTCGAACGGGTGATCTGATTCTACCTTCACTCTGGCAAACATGCTTTCCATGTCGGTTATTGACTCGGTTGAGAAGAGCCCAGATAGAACAACAAGGTCTAAGAAGTCAAACCTATCACTTGGGTGACTGAGTGTGACGCTGGGAGATTGGTCTAGATAGTCAGTGTGTATATCAACTTGGACATCACAAACTCTGTGGAGGGTCGGTCCCATACGTTGATGCTCCGGCGCCACAACAAGCCCAGTTTCACCCCACTCCGATGCTATCCCAATGGCAGCAGACCGAGAAAGCCCCATTATGCTGATGTTGAATATGTTCTCATCGATAGCCGTGAAGGTGACTTGACTGTGATGAACGGCCTTGGCAGCCCATAGGAACCCTGTGTCATGGCAGTGTACCACAGCCCGGGGGACAATGGATGTACTTTCTGGATCCTCGATTTCTTCAGACAAAACGAGTACATTGTCCGAGATGACACTCCAAGGGGCTTCAGTGGGAACGTTGAAACCGCTTGCACCTAGCCAAACAGTAGGTTTTGGACTAACGATTGAGTGACTTTGAACAGAGTCGTTGTACCGGCGGTGAGTCTCGTGGCCATTAGCTATAGAATGGACACTGGCTCGAGAACCACCACAAGTGATAGAGCTAGTCGTTGACCTTGGACGTTGCTTGATGTTGGCTTGGAAGTAAGCTGCCTGGGGACTGATTGTTACGGCGGGATTGATGGCGGGTACATGGCTACAAGAGTCTTGAGTTGAAAGGCTGCAATAGTGGCAGCATACTCTTGCCGTAGGAGTCGCAGATACAAAGCTACTGGACATACGCCTTGTCGAAACCGCAAGACAGCCACTGCCTGAGAGGCTTGGATGTTTCTTTGCCTTGAGGGAGTCTGCGATGACGGGTGATGGCGCTGTCAAAGTGTCAACTTGCTGCGTTAAAGTTGAGAACGCGGTAACAGGAGAAGAAGGTGAGCTTGAGGGAATAGATCGACTGCTGTATTGTACTTCGCCGGACCCAGTGGAGGTGGCCACCACAGGCTTGGTATGTATTGCAAGAGAAAGTAGACAGCTTATCTGCCAGAGAAGCGACTTCATTTGGAGAGAACACGAAGTGAACAAAGGGATGGTAAAGCAACGCCCTTAGATAGTGCGATTAGAAGTGGTGATCCTGTTGGATACGATGATGATGAGCCGAACTCGGGGCAGTTTCTAGCCCAATACAAGAAGTAGAACAGAAGACGGGGAGTAGTATCTGGGGATACAAAGGTCGTTCGCAGACAGCTGATCCCTCATTGATGTATAAATATAGCGTGGTAGAGTTGAGAGCATAGATGCAGTACAAATGTCAATTGTTGTCGCTAGATCCAAATATCACTGGTGAAGACACATGATTGACAACATCTTCGCTTTGAACTAGAGTCCAAGGCCCACTATGTTGTGACATGTTGTAATTTTCAGTTTAACATGTGTCAAGCCTTCCAAGCAGTGGTGATATCTAAGCCTAAAGATTCTCTCCGTGGTCTCCGATTCTACAAAAACAAACCCAAGTAACTATGAAGGCTCCATGAAAATATGTCACGCTGACCTGAGAGAACATGAAGATACAACCGTTTTGTACAAAGAATCAAACATTTACAGAAATACTTTTGTCGGGGCTTCGGTGACTTAATATTCATGTTTGTCTATTGTTTTGTAATTTGGTGTACTGTATTTCTCTGCCTACATAGCCTTTGTTATTCACCGAGCCAGTGATGTGATGCCAATTTGTGTTTAAACGTGAAAATACTTTCCTGTATTATGATGACTATGACCCGTGCCGTAGATATAGATCACTACTAACAAGTGCAATTAGGCCGAATCAAACCGATAGCATATCTCAGTTAGGCGGAAAGAAACAACTGTCTACTGTAGATGCGCTTATGCTTTTAAAAGACCAAGACGATCGCTTGAAGGCCAGGGGCCTGAAGAGATTTGTGCCTCTCATGGATATCAAAGGCGCCTTTGACCATTTCCACATAGACAACCTGCTAGACGATTTGAAGGTGCTTAACTTGCCAGCGAGCTTCGACCAAGGGGTGAAATCATTTCTAACAGGCCAAAGCATTTCCCCTTCAATTTGAAGGATAGTAGAGTCCCGTTCAAGATACCAATGTTGGTATTACACAAAGAAGTCCGATGCCTCCAAGAAGGTGAAAGCTTTGTCACTGAGTCAGTGAGGCGAGAGTGAATACGATTTGGCTGGGGGGAGTAGGGCGTTAAAGGTTGGGTTACTGGGAACCAGAGAGTAGTTTTTCCATAGAATAAGCTTGGATGATAGCAATGAATGAAAAAAAGAAAACGTGCATATGTACATATGTATGTACATACACACACACAAAATGACGTCATTGGACATAAAACCAATCTCTGGTTAGCCCTGGTCCGCCGTAGCCCAAAGACCCTCCGTATTCTTGGGAGCCTCTTACTCCACTGTGTATGGATCTATGTAGGATTCTTAGCACAGCTCGCTTCTAGTAAACAGTGAGTGTGAATATTTATGTTTCATCGTTACATTGGTAGGGCGAAATACTCGGAGTAAAACCAATGATGCAGTGATCCTTCGAGAGCGGGGTAGGTACCTACAATCACACTGATTGAAACGCATATATACCGATAGACAGCCGCAAGCTCCACAAGATTAAATGTTTTGCCGTTATCTCATGGAATGCTTCCATTGACTTTTTGTTTCCTGAAATATCTACGACTGTTGTCTACATCAACTCACAAGGCGCAATATCTTCAAAATGGTGTTCTATCGATTCCCTGACAATCTCCCGCCAGGTCGGGAATCTGTTGGTTTTATGAACCTAGAACAATGCAATGAATATTGTAAGCACACCCAATAGCATTTGCGCACCGGGGAATATCACAAGTATGACCATGGTTATGCTCTGTGGATAGACCCGACTGAAAACACCAGATACTAACTAGCTACAGGGAAAAATGAAGACTTTGCCCCGATAGTGGACACGAGACAGATAAACGATAAGACCGGAAATCCACAAGAGAAAGAATATCGATTTACTCACCGCAAGATCACGCGAGCCGGCTCCCCTAGCATGAGCTTCAAGATACGCGGGCCACTTGGGCCGTTGTCATACGACCATCAGCCGTTAAACCAACCGCAAGCACAAATCCGAATAGTTACACTAATGCCTGGAGCGGGACTAGAGCCACTACGATGTTCTATGTCTACGCACAATTTCCCGTCTGGTACGGGTAAATACACGTGTCTGTCGTATGTATGGGGCACCCCAAATGGCACATATCCCATGTACCTTGATTCCGGCGTTATCGGCATCACTGAGAATCTCATGGCTGCGTTATGGCACATACGTCGCAAGAGAAAGCCAATTCGCCTATGGATCGATGCTTTATGTATCAATCAGGTCGATGAAGCAGAAAAGACCCACCAGGTGCAGATGATGGGCGACATTTACGAAAAGGCAGACCGTTTGATTTCATGGCTTGGGTCGGCTCAGTCCGACATCACCCAGATTTCTCAGGACTTGAATCGTCTTTTTCAGGCCTCATTGGATTGGGATAAGGATACAGATTCCCGGTGGCGACTGGTGGAAACAGTTACAAAAGTCAACTGGATCAATCTTCGTCTAGTGTTTGATAGTGCCTATTGGTCTCGCGCATGGATTGTCCAAGAGGTTGCCGTCCGTGAGGAGTATCGCGCACTATACCCGTTGTTCAAGAAGAAGTTGGACCGATCCGAATACCCCTTGGCAAAACGGCAGGCGCAATGGCCCAAAATCCGGGGATATACAGCGGATTACATGTTATACGGACAATGTAAGATTTCTCTCTGGTGCATTTTAGTTATAACCGAAGCAATCGTTTGGCACAACGATGATCCCGGTGTTCAACATATATATAAATTCCTGTCAGATACTGGGATTTTCAACGAGACTCTTTTTTCTCCGCCGTATGGGGTTTTCTCTTCTGTCACTTCCCCATCCTCACGCAAAGTGACTTTCCAGTTAGAATACGCTTGGGACAAAACAATACCCTTTGTCTACGCGTATAACATGTCATGCTATTCCCTTCAGGTGGGACAAGATCGCGACCGCTTATTTTCCTTGGCCGGTCTCTACAAAGATCTCAGGATCATAGTTGACTACAATAAACCTGATACAGAGGTAGTTTTGGACATCGCCCAACACATAGTAACATCTCTACGAACCACGAAGCGCCAACTTTATCTACCCCCCGAGAATCACGGATTACGACGGGTTCCCGAGGGGCTGCCTGCAGCGGACACCTTGATATCCTGGGTGGAATATGGAAAAACGATCTTATTTCCTAGCAGAACGTATAACGGGCACTTCGCGAGACTCCAAGCCCCACGATTTACAGGCACAAGAAATCACACATTGCAAAATACAACATTTCGTCGTGGTCCAGGGTGGGGAAAGCTGTTCACTCAGTGTATGTACCGAGCGAAGGTTGTAAAGCTGTTCCAGGACAACGACAACAGCGAGTTGAGAAAGGCAATGGCAGCACGCTTCGGTGGGGGCAAGATGGATGATGAAGAGAGGGACTTTTTACTTCAATGGTTGGGTGGTACACCGCCTTTCGGATCAAGTCTCAAGGAACTTTTGGAGCATTACTTGGATGTCGACAGGTATAGGGATGATGATGTTGATCACAGCCTCGTTTCAATTTTGTGGTTTATGCATCGCGAAGGTCACAACCTTGGCATTTTATCAGATGGTAATCTGTTCGTCGGTCAATCATACAGTCAAATTGACGACGAAGTTGTGTTGGCTGAGGGAATCCGTGACACCTTCGTAGTACGAAATGCCCCGTCGCGAGGTGAGGTTCTGTTTGTTGAAACGGCGCTTCTTCTTGGTACGCCTGCCTCGGATCTCGTTGACGAATGTATAGACGTACTTGTTATAGTCTAACATATTGAACCCCCATTTACATGCACATCATACTATGCCCTTCGCAGTAGATAGCTTGACTTATATCTTCTTATTCTACAGATGTAGAGTTGTTGACCACATCGAACGCACCCATCTCCATATACCATCTACACTCTCACTAGTCGAGACGCCTAGAACTATCTTGATCCCCCGGCCTTTTTCGCAGCTGGCCATCGCAACGATAAGGAATCAACGTCACTACGAGGCACTGGGCCACCAGCCTGTCTATAGATGTTCTCATCGCGCATGATGGCGATATTAGACGCCATGTCTCGCTCTGTCTCTTCTCACAGGCAAGGTGAAAGAAGCTTTGTCGACGAGTCAGTGAGGCGGGAGTGACTACGATTTGGCCGGGAGTCATAGGGCTTTATAAGTTTGGGCCTATGAACCAGAGAGCAGTCTCTCCATAGGCTAAGCCTGCATGAGAGGAATGGACGAAAAAAAAGAAAACGTGCATAAGTACACACACAAAGTGACGTCATTGGACATAGAACCAATCTCTGGTTAGCCCTGGTTGGGCGTTGCCCAAAAGCCCCCGTAGTCTTGGAAGCTTCTTATTCCACTATGTATGGATGTGACCCAAACCAAATATACCCAGATACTAAGGCAATAGAGAAGAAAATAAAAGAAAATACAATAAAGGAAACTTGAGAGTAGAATGCCTCGTGCCCCGGGGGAACGCTTGTCATCAGAGAGTCGGGACTGACTGTGTGATGAAAACAGCTATGGAGAGCAGGGTGACTGCAGCCTCCGTTGCCCTAACCGGTTGGGGAACTGACGCTGGTGGTGTTGGCGCACCCAATGGAGCCGTCATAGCGACTAGTCCGGGTATGTTGCGTGAGAGGCTTCTTGAGGACGGTGTTGTCTGAGGTGGCCACTGGCGGGTGCCGAACTTTGTTGTTTTGATGAAGGCGAGCATCGCTTGGCGACCCTTCTCCGTGAAGAATATCTTTTGGATATCCAGTGGTTTTCCGATGTCGCGCTGAAGCTGGTCTTGGGCGTCTCGAAAGGCTGGGCAGTTCAATGAAATGTGGATGGTCGTCTCTCTTTCCAAGCGGCAATGTCTACACAGATCCGAGTCGACCTTCTTCGCGTGGAACGGAGCATGGGGATAGTTCCCTCTATCCATCAGGAGGTGGTAGAAGACAGTGGTCAGTGAGCGGGGGCCTTTGATGGGCTTGCGAATCGCTACTTTGTTGCCACCCAGTCCGCTGTAGTGTTTGCCGCGGGGGGCGGTGTCTCCTTCGTGTTCTTGGCATCTAGGGCGGATGAAGCTGGCTTGCCACTCCGTCATGGCTGCCTCGCGCGTGGTCCTTGTGACGTAACTGGTGGTTACCTTGGGTTTCTCGATAAAGGGTAGTTGAAGGGCTTCTTTGGCGCCGTTGCCGGGGGAAGTAGCAGCCTAACCAAGAGTTTACTGTAGGGCCATAATCCACGAGTGAGGCTTAACTCTAGCGGACCACCAAGAACATAATGGACATGAACTCATGGCATACACACCATCTTTAACGGTGTTCCCGCTGCTGGGGTCTTGGTGCCATATCACTGATCATTACAAAGACGCCACAAGGTTAACATACACGAGAGTTAAGCGTAACGCTAGACACAAAAGTGAACTAAACGAAAAGGAATTCAAAGTCATAAAAAACTAAAACAACTATGTAAGAAGAATCTAGACCACGATTCAATTCCACCCAAACAGCAAAACAAAACCCAAAAACCAAAACGCCAACCATCAATCATCAATCATCTCTCATTAAAGGCAGAGGTGAGCCCTAACCGTGCTGTATACACAACAGCACAGTCGTAAGTCCGTTCAAGCTACTGCTCAAACCCGACGATCCCAGCGACCACGAGTGTCCACCTCAGCGTCGAACAACCCGGCTTGGTTATCGACGTCGAGCCAGCCACCCTCCTTACCACTTGAATCAGAAGCCTCGACAGCCAGCTGAAACTCGTGAGTGACCTTTTTAACTCCCACGATCTTTCCACGATCGCTCATACGGAAGTTATAGTCATCCACATCTGATTGGTGACCTGAAGGGGCACGAACAAAGCCAGTTTCGCCACGGTACACGGGGGCAGAAATCATCAGCTCATCTGGGAACTCCTGTTGGAGCTCCGCGATTTGGCTCTTGTGCTTTGACACAGTTTGCCACCCAGTAGCCTTGCCCCCACCGCACTTGTACGCAGTACCCGCGCAGAAACTACCAGACAACGGGTTAATCGCATAACTAGCAATGGGGATTGACGGAAAGGTAACGGGACCAACTGCCACCACAGAGGAAGCATCAAAAGAAGAGCTACCCTCGATGGTTCCAGAGATGGCAGCCGACGCACCACCGCACAGATCGCAGCTCTCGGAGACCTCAGCAGCCATGCCCGCCGTCAGCTTGGGCAATACCCAAGTCGCGGTGTTCGTCCAAGAAACACTGCCGACTGGGCTGTTGAAGGATAGACCCGCCTTTGCAACCAAAGTGTTGCTAAACAGGACACCAACATCCACCTTGCCTTGAACCGCAGGCTTGTAAATCTGCAGGTAAGGCTTTTGCCAGCTACTGTCGAGTTTGGGAAAATGCCCGGCCTTAATGTTGCTGACCTCGGCAACCTTTTGGTCGGGAACGACCACTTGAGCGCCGGTACGGACTCGGACCTCTCCAGTTGCGTCGGAGATTCCATAGTTAAGATTACCCGTCAGAGACATAAACAAGGTGCCGATACCACCCAAGTTGATATCGGGAGGCGCCAAGTTCAGATACGAATATGAAAAACCGCCACTGCCAGCTGCAACAGAAGAGGACAGGGCAAGGTCAATCAAGGCCGTTGCCACGAGATCAATCGTATCAAAACGAATCATCCCACGGCCGTTTTCATCCCAAACCACGGTAATGCGGATCTTTCCAGAGACACCGCAGGTCACACACTGGGCAAGGGCAGTGATAGGACCTGTGGTGATGGAGACACCGGCGTCGCTCGATCCAGAGATGATGAGGTCTGCGTTGAACGCGGTTGGTGTGTGGCCACCCTTTTTCTTCCATGATTGAAGAGTGGGGTGGTCGGTCTGAAGATCCGAATAATCGCCATCGCTGGCATAGGCCATGGTCATTCCCGGCAACACATCACGTAGCGACGTTGGACGTTCAAAGGTGAACGAACCAGACACGGTAAAGACAGGGTCCGACGCAAACCCGGTGGTGTTCCGGAAACCTTTAGTGAAAAGCGTAGGCGACTTTGAGCTGGTAGTGACAGCAACCCTAGCACCGGTGACTTGCTCCAGGGAGTCACCTTCTCCGTTATCCCCGGGGGCAACAATGACCTCCGCCTCACTCCATTCGGAAGCCAGCGACTCAGCCTCTGATGAAGAAAGTCCGGTGACAGCCAGGTCGAATGAGCCGGGATTTCCAGAAATGACCGAAAACTGAGGGTGTTCAAGGGCCTTGGCGACCCAGAGCAGCTTTGCCTTGGTCGAATGGATGATGGCGCGGCCGATATGGCCAGTGTGATTGCCATCGACAACCTCCTCAGCGTAGGCAAGGACGTTGTCGGTCATCACATGCCACGGCGCATCGGGATCCACGTTGAAACCGCTAGCATTGCGCCAAATGCTAGTCTCCATTACTGGAGGAGCCACGGTCTCATTGTTCACGGGATATAGACGATAGTCACCGGGAGTGACAGAGGCCTCCGCGTCCATGCGGTCTTTGTGGTCGAGAAACCACGAGTCGCCGTTCGTCATGGCGTCATGCCATGCAGGCGAATCCACCGGAACAACGCTGGACTCGTTGCTCCGTGGAAGAAGGTACTTCGTGGAACGGCGGGGCAGCTGGGCCCCCGGTACCTTCTGGGCCGAGAAGTTCTCGACCGAACCAACCCCCGACACAGTGGCCGCAGCCATAGCGAGGGTTGAAAAAGAGGCCACATCGCAAGATGAAGCCTTGCAGGGAGCCATATGACTGGAGTCGTCATACTGGTCCAAGCCAAGGGTGGTGGATGGGTCCACCTGCCGGGGAGCGGGGGGCTCCATAGCCAACACAGACGCTGCATACCAGGCTTGTGCGAGCAGAAGGTTGACGACGTTCCTGAGGAACAACATCGTGTAGTAAGAACTGTGGAATAGGAGAACACGTTAGCAAGTAACATCTTTGGTATAGACAGGAACATCACGCTTGAAACTTGTGCAGCCACAACGCAGTACCCTCAACTTGGAGATGCAGTGTCTTCCTGAATGGGAGGGGAACATAGTGTAAAATTTAACTTACTTTGACTCAAAGGTCGCGATAAAAGAGTTGTATAGTTGAAACGGGGAAGTAATAGAGGCGGGTGGTGAAATGTACAGCAGCAAGTACTATCACTACTATTAGCAAGTTGTAATGAAGAAGGACAAATTAAGATGACACTTCAGGATTGTGTCACTCCAGACTGGGGATAGTTCACTTACACCGTCCACTGCGAAGAAAACTTTCTGTTGTGTTTGAGAAAATGGTGGGAAAAAGAAAAAAGAAAATCGAACTTCAAAAGCCGCGGAAGACCCTCATATTTATAGTTTTTCCATGCCACTCGATTTCATATTTCTCCAGAAAATTTTTCCTCTGAGGCTTGTACGCGGCTAGCTTTGTCTCTCAGTCACCTCATAATCTATCCTGCAAACTGACGCATTGGGATAGCATTCTCCAAACCCGCGTACAAGCGCCCAAAGAATTACCCGAATTGGCTTAGTCCTCCTCCATGGCGGTTGGTCGAGACTTGCCACATAACAGACTGCAAACGAAGTCATCTTCCGTGCTTGATGACCTATTTTTGGGTGGGCAGATAGTCTATTGGTCTTGTTTTTCGAAGTATTCCAGGTGGTCTTTCGGTGCGATGTCTGTGAGTGTAGGGCCTTGTCGATGGCGCTCTTGCTATGATCCAGATGTCGTTCATTGAGGCCTAGACACCAGATGATAGTCGGAACTACTCTGGAGTATTGTTCTCGGCCGTGTCCATGTGACCAAATGTTTAAAAGGGCCTTATCTGCGCGTTATGGCTGACACATTTGGCAGCGCAATGCCTTGCAGAGTATTAACTTCAATGACGTCAATCGCAAACGTCCTTATCGCACGGTCTTATCGTAGCTATAGCTCAAAATCAGTTAAACCCTTTTCATCTCCTTGTAGGATCACTCTATCGATAAGACTTTCTAATGGCGTGGCGTGAGGACAGAAATGATCTAATGGAATGGTTAAAATCTTGAACGTGTCCTGTGGCCGGGGTCACAAAGCTCTCTATGTTTTACCTCTGTAGAACGAGTAAAGAAGATCGGTGGACGGGATAATGTTTATACAATGAATGATCAATAAAAGAGAAGGAAAACCGAACGAGCGGTTTCCAACTCTGTCAACTATCTACAGACACCTGAGTGCTGGGACCCAATATACCCTAGTAAACATAACCCTTATATACAACATCCCGGCTATACTGTGGTGCATACTTATGACGGACCAGGTTTAAACAGACCATACAATACAATACAATACAATGCTTATGACGTACTGGGAGGCATCGGCATGCCACTGCGCCAAAAAGAAGTTGAACTTTTGGACTCTGTTACTAGTACTGTTCTATCATGGTCTATATAGGAGGTAGTTCCTTATACAGTGAGAAGAGGTCACAGTGAGTAGCCATCAGACAGGGCAGAGGCTGACACTTTGCCAGATACTGGGAGTTTCAACCAGACTCTTTTTCCTCTACGGAGGGGGTTATCCTCTGCTGTCACTTATCCATCCTCACACAAATTGACTTCCCAGTTAAAATTCGCTTCAACCCAAACAATTCCCTTTGCCTCCGCGTATGCCAATTCATATGGCTCTCTTCAGGTGGGACTAGATCGCGGTCGCTTATTGTCTCTTGTCGGGCTCTACAAAAATCTCGAAATAGTAGTTGACTACGATGAACCTGATACAGAGATGGTTTTGGACATCGTCCAACACATAGTGACGTCTATAAAACCCACGAAGAACAGATTTCATCTACTCTGGGAGAATTACGGATTACGACCGATTGCCGAGCAGCTACTCACAGCGGATACCTTAGTATCGTGGGTTCCATATGACAAAACCATCTTATTTCCTGACAGATTCTATCACGGTTTCTTCATTGCACTCCAAGGCCCACGATTTGCAGACGCAAGAACTGACACTTTTGAAAATACAGCATTTCGTCGTGGTCCAGGGTGGGGAAAGCTGTACGCTCAGTGTATATACCGAGCCAAGGTTGTAAAGCTGTTTCAAGAAAGCGACAACAAGGAGTTAAGAAGGGCAATGACACCACGCTTCGGGGGAAACAATATGGATGATGAAGAGAGTGACTTTGTACTTCACTGGTTGGATTATATTCCACCTTTCGGATCAAGTCTCAAAGAACGTTTAGATCATTACTTGGATCTCGACAGTTACAAGGATGATGATGTTGATTGCAGACTCGTTGCACCTTTGTGGCGTATGCATCGCTGGGGTTATCATGTTAGCATTCTATCAGATGGCAATCTGTTCGTCGGTTTCTCATACAGTCAAATTGACGACGAAGTTGTCTTTGCTGAGGGATTAGACAGTTTATTCGCAGTACGAAATGTCACCCCACGAGGTGAAGTTTTATTTGTTGAAAGGGTGCTTTTTGTTGGTATACCCCAGTTGCAAGTGATTGGCGAATGGAGAGAAGAGCTTGTTATAGTCTAGCATATTGAGCCTCTACTTACACACACATTATACTGTGTTCTTCTTAGTAGATACCTTGACTTATGAGATGTCTGATTCTATAGATGCAGAGTTGTTGACTACATCGAACTCCCCCATCTTCATATATCATCTACACCCTCACATGTTGAGAAGCCTCAAACTATCTTGATCCCCCGACCCGTTTCGCATCTAGCCACCCCATCAATGAGGAACCAACGTCACTGCGAGGCACTGGGCCACCAGCCTCTCTATAGATGTTTTGGTCGCGCATAATGGCGACATTAGTCGCCATGTATCGCTCCGTCTCTTCTCACGGGGAAGGTGAAAGAAGCTTTGTCGCCGAGTCAGTGAGGCGGGAGTGGCTACCATTTGGCCGGGGGCATTAGGGCGTTATAGGTTGGGTGACTGTGGCCCAGAGAGCAGTCTCTCCATATATAGAATGAGAAGACAATCGTGGTCCGTAAAGACAACGAAAAATGTATCAATACAAACACAAGCACATACTGATGTTACTACAATCGTCATACAGAACAGTAAAATCAATTTTCCAAGCTACAAATTTGAAACCGCCAAATGCCACCAAAGTATAACTCCAGTCTTCTTAAACCCCTTAGAACCTCACGTCAGCACTTGGATTATGTATATCCTGCCCTCGAAAACAACATCATAGAATCGAGCTAACAACCATAGTATAGGTTAAGCCTCTGACGTACCATCTCAAACGAACATAACCAACGAGCTTCATGAGCCAGAGCCCTTGTCAGATAGTAGATTCCAAGGCTAAACACGACGTCTAGACCTAGTCGTTATAAAGGCACTATCAATTTGACACCCGGACTTCGAGAGTCCATTTCCATCATCCTAACGAAGCCCTAACTTCCTCCAATACTCGGGTCTGTAATGGAAACCGCCATGACATCCAAAGGGGCGTGTGGCGACCCTTCTCGATTGTTCGTTGTTTCCAGCCTAGTGTTTGGATTCCGAGTCTTCGCAGTAATCATATTCAGACTCAGCTGAGAGGGCGCCGGTATCGTCAGCCTGGAAGTCGACTTCGGGGTGCGGCTGGCGGTGGTATTTAGCCTGGTCATTAACTTCTCTGTACTCAGAAACCTGGAGTCCAGGGCCATATTGCTCAATCTCATCCTCATGGGCGTCGTCAACAGCCTGAGGCCAACCGGAGGAGTAAAGCGAATCTCCGATTGAACCACAATCTAGGTATATGAGCCAGTCCTCCAACCAGTCCTTCATTCCACGGGTGCCATAGCGTACAAGAACACCCAATTCCTCACAAACAGTTTGAATATGATCCGCATGCACGAAGTCCTCATCGATGAAAGCCGCCATTGATTTTCCACTGTCACGGCTCATCCGGAACCGAATCATTTCTCTGGTGGCGATGATACCGTCGGAGTCTCTGGGGAACCAGGCGAGGAAGATATCGGCATTTTCAAGGGCCCGGCGACGGAAGATGTCGAGGTTATGGTGCGGGGTGATCAGGAGACGACATCTGTCGGTCCCGCGGGTGCAGGCGGCGGAGACCTTTTGTCTCCAACGGAGGTGACTTTTGTCGAAAGGGCCAGAGAGAAATATCTCCTTGATGTCGCGGGAGAAATCTCGCTCGATGACGAGGATGTCTTGGTCGGGATGCATTATAGCGATTGATTGAATGGCGAGGTGTCAACCAAGAAAGAAAAGAAAAGCGGGTTGAAATTTGGATGATTGAAGAGTTCAATTATGACAGGCAGATGAATTGTCAAAGAAAGGTACAAGGACAAAAGAGCCGCGAGAAAGAAATTGAAATTCAAAGAAGGCACACTTTTTTCACGGGAAATCGTAGTTTCCAAAATGGTTGCCATGCACAACAGCACACTGTTCTGTATTCTACAATTACCAGTTGTAGAAATCGGGGCGCACAACATCCCAAAATGGAAATATACACCATCGGTGACACGGGATCGTCTACGCTGTAGGAACGTTGGTGGATGGGCACTAATATGAGCAGGATAGCTGGTGATATAGCATCTTTAGTGTGAGAATAATACAACAAAGGGCCTTGATCACTGTAGAAACAGTTGTAGTTTTTATGGTCTGATACTGTCAGCCTCTGCCCTGTCTGATGGCTAATCACTCAGTGTTCGCTTCTCACTGTATACTGTATAGAAATTGAACCCTACATAGACCATGTCAGAATGTTCCCTAATAACAAAGCCCAAAGGTACCGATTCTTTTGGCGCAGCGGCATGCTGATGCCTCCCAGTCCGTCAGATACAATGAATAACGCCAGTTTTGACGAAACATGGGACGAAAAGGGCAAACGCAGAGGAACTGAGATTCTAGGAATCTGTTTTTCTTGCTGGGACACGAGTATTTGGTATGTTACTACAGTGAGCAAAGAAAAATTATCATCCATTACGCCAATATCCCGCCAAGAAAGTCCATCGAACAGTTATGTGTATCTCTTGCAATTCAATGGTATCATCCGAAACGTTTTAGATCATAATATGAAGACAGTACCTCCATGTATACAAGAGCAATGTTAGTCGTAATAGCGAGACGGGAGAATCCAGTCAATGCATGATCCATGGGGGTATTTAGATTTTACCCAGGGGATTTCCCAAAACGGAAGTTTTTGAACTTCATGTGTCTACATTGGTACAAGTTTCAATCGCCCTATAATGTTGTCATGGGCATATGAAGACATTGAGTACATAGATATATACATTGTTGTATAGGCAACCGATGGCATTTAGAGCCGGCGTCCATGATGCGGCGCTGGATAAGTGGGTCGTTTTGTGTGATCTGAGGTAAGCGGTAATCCAAGTACACTGGGAGCGACGGGATAAAAAGGGACAAAGGCGATATGATACTTTACACTCTACACACTACAAAGCAAGACAAAAAGACTATGTTTCTGGAGCTTAGAGTCCGGAAACACCGCCAAAAAGATGATCTGAGGCGGACTTGAACCGCCGACCTTTTGTGTCCAAGCAACTGAGTTACTGTTAGACAAACGTGATAACCAACTACACCATCAGACCGTTCGACACTGGAGTCTACGATATTGGGGATTTTGAAGAATTGCACCGAAAAATGATCCAATTTCTTGATGTGGTCTGAAGAGGACTCCTGAGCCCAAGCAATCTCGCAGCTGTGCCCTACCCAGGTGCGGTCTTAGTTGACGACGGTACATGAAGTGGCTTTGTCTAGGGAGTCGTTGTATTAGCAAGATGGGTTAACGGAGACTTTAAATAACACTATAAGAATAGTGTATTGGCAGTTCACAGGTTCACTCTTCTTCCTTAATACTAAAGGTAGTCTACTTGAGGTCGAATCGTGCTATTCTTGGATTCGGGGTGAGCCCATTGTGGGTACGTTATCGTGGGTATCAGCCTATGTACCTTGGCCTTTTTTGCTGTGAATGTTGTCTAGTGTAGTCTACTGCCTCCTCCAACGAGTCTACCGTGTAAAAGCGGCGGGCCTCTGAACGATCCACTTTTTTTTGTTGTTGTTGTTGTTGTTTTATTTTACGTCTACCTAACTAGATCTAACTGTTAATACGACGGCTCTCCAGGCAACGTCGGGCCAAAATGCTGAACGATCCACACAAATCGCCGTCCGGCAACCTCACAGGTTTCATAGATGCTGTATGACGCTGTCTCAGTATCAATACCTTCCTCATTAGTGTAGTGGTGATCATACCTGCTTGTCACGCAGGTGACCTGGGTTCGATTCCCAGATGGGGAGCATCTTCTTTTGATCGCGTCTCCAAGACCAACAGATATTTCTTTTTTTTTGCCGCCAGAATCCATTCACCGCTAGGTACAACTCCAGAGATCCCGTGAAGCTTAGGTATAGTAGTTCTCAAGCGTACCCGTGGGAAGTTAATCTTTTGTCACGGTAACATCTGCGTCAACCTTTAAGGTACGGTTGGAATGCCATACATTAGATAGCTCAAAGGAGTACACAATGAACTTGGTCTCTACATAACGACATGTGTCTATTTTAATGAGTAAGAGCTACCAATGCCAGATCAAGGAAAAGGTCACATATTTGCCGGACCCATTAAATAAAAAGGTCTTGACCACGCAGGTTCCATTAGCCTGTATATCAGTTACTCTTATGTATGAACGTACCACAGAGGAACCATCCCAAACGAGTAATATTGCATCGCCTGCTCATCGATTTACAGGCCCCTACCAGTATCTCCTATATCACAAGATCCAAACCTCATAGCAGAGATAACAGCCATACCCACTTACCAAAACTGAAAACCTATGTACACTTGTAGGTCGGCACACATATGGACTTTGTAACTATCTCGTGTGTGGCTAGTTGTATCTGAATGGCAAATCATTCCACTGAACTTGCCAAATAGATATCTGACGCTACGGTGTGTATATTATAAGCATAGCCTTTTATCAAGGCAAAGTATCATCTCCATTGATAATTCTTACAATACACATGTGATGTCTGTCATCGTGCTTAATATTATACTGCTAATGGTCGGATCGCTGCTGTCATTTGTAATTCCTTTCCCACCACCTCTACTTGGAAGGTCAAACAACACGTTCAATCCAATCTTTACGTTCCAAGCATATCATACTCCCTAGGTAGAGTAGCTTCTGGTCAACTTTCATTGCGCCCAATTCTCTACACCGTCCCAACCCATCTTGGATGAAATTTTGGTCGCCATTTGCAGATTTCATATAGCCCAATATTTGCACCCCTAACATCGAACGGTCTGATGGTGTAGTTGGTTATCACGTTTGTCTAACAGTAACTCAGTTGCTTGGACACAAAAGGTCGGCGGTTCAAGTCCGCCTCAGATCATCTTTTTGAAGTCTCAGTCCATGAGAGGCTACTTTTTTTGTTTTTTGCATAGCCTCGATTGATTACTAGAATCTACAACTATTGATATTATTCTGCTCGGAAAAATACATCTGTGACTAATTACATAAACTTGATTCCCCCTTCTACTGCTTATTATGCGGTGTTCTCCTCATCTCCAACATATGACTAAGATGTCCTAGGTCGTTTCGTGTCCGGTCGTCTGCTGTAAAAACCTCACGGACAACCTCCCACTCCCTTCTACTCATTTGCCAAGCCTGGGGCAGAAGAAACTTCATCGTAGGAGCATCAAGATAAATACCGACAATCTCATTGGCAAGTCGCTCACCTTGAGCCTGTTTCATACGGCGGTCATGTTCAGTAGGAGCAGGCTGGATAGGCAGGGTGGTTGTACGAGAACCCGGAGTCGGTGAGGTGTGACCGGAAGCGGAACGCCGAGGACTAGGAGAGACGGGGGTTCCGTTTGCGGTGGGAATACGAGCTCGTGATTCATCGCGGTAAACAAAGACGACAAGCAGCACAGGCTCAGTACGCTCGGTAGATATCCGGTTGTCTTGAAAGTTGAGCATAAATTCGGGGAGATCCTGTCCAGGAATCACTGGGACAAGATAAGTATCACGAACATTCGGATCGCCCTTGTCACTGACGACACCATAGCGTCCCTTGCTAACAAAGTATTGCAACGCAGTATTAAACTGCGCAGTGTAACGCTCAGCGGCAGGGGTCACAGACGTCACGACTATATCGGTGAAGTCG
Source organism: Huntiella savannae (assembly GCA_001483325.1). Taxonomy (NCBI): domain Eukaryota; kingdom Fungi; phylum Ascomycota; class Sordariomycetes; order Microascales; family Ceratocystidaceae; genus Huntiella; species Huntiella savannae. The sequence goes on along the minus strand of LCZG01000052.1, from coordinate 69,270 downwards.
TTGTAGCGAAGGCCGCAGAGATACTCGATGGCTTTTTGCTGGTCAATACGGCCAGCGATTTCGAGATTGGCGGGGAAGAGCTGGTCCCAAGGGAGACCCTGGGTTGCTTGTAGGTTGCAACCACCGGCAAAGGTTGCGCGAACACGGATATTAGCCGTGTTGTTCATGGTAAGGGGTCCGGACCATACGGTGGAAGGATCATTAGGATAGTCGTCTGGTGAGGGACCCAGAGAGGGGCGAGTAGAAGTAGGCGACTGACTGGCGTGTTCCCTCTTAATTACCACGGACGAATCAGTCTTCTTGGGGCTAAAGGTGGTACCTCCAGCAGTAGGCACATCCTCTTCAGCTTCTAGATACGAGTCCGCAACCGTGTTATTGCTGCGACTGGCCTTTCGTGGCCGCACGTCCTCCGAGAGAGTCGCCTGCTTATCGGATCGGGCCTTCATCTGGGCGTTTTCGCGTTGGAGTTCGCGTGAGGCAAGTTCGTCGGTCGTCATGGTTGCCAGCATATTGGGGAACAGAACGCCGTGGAAGATGCGCAAAATGAGATCCTCGTTGGACTTGAGGTTAAACGACAAGGTGCGGCACTGCTGCGCATACTCTTTGGGGCTAGCATGACTATCGTAGACTGCGCGCTCGATCTCTAAACCTAATCTTTCCGATGTTGATTCAACTGTAGCTCCGGGCTTTAATTCAATACCCCCTCTACGCATAATAGAGTTGATGATGTAGGAAAGTGACTTCATGAGAAGCTTAACAGTGCTTTGTCTGGACTCGGGTAACGCGCTCGCTTTAGGAGCTAGGTCGGCTGGTGGCACATACTTTGGTGGTGCTTGCCGAGAATCGGTGGAGGCATGTGATACCTTGCGAACTTTGGATGCCGCTGCCTATACACATGATGGATGTTAGAAAAGAACAATACAAGTTCAATGTTGATCGAATACGCACCCGTTCAGCAGCTGGTGACTCGTTACGAGCTTTTCGCTTGGATGTCTGTGAACCCTTTGTAGCAGACTCTTTCCGTACGCTCTCTTGTTTTGACTCGGCCCTGGTCTCGGGGGTCTGGGTGCGAGTCTTTTTCTCCTCAGGCTCCTTTTCTGGCTCCTTGGCCTTTGGCTCAGTTTTCCGTCCCCGTCCACGCTTAGTTTTGCGCTTCTTTTTTTCGGCCGCTTCCTCGTCGTATATCCGACGGCGCTCTTGCCACAGGATGTTCCCGGCCTTCAGCGCATCCAATAGTTCGACGTGGTCGTCTGGCACACACTCTTCGCAGTAGTAGTTCTTAGGCAAATCTTCAGTAAAGACGCTCATCCCCATACAAACATTGTGCTGCCAGACGCCACACTTATCGCAGGCAATCCATGGCTCCGACTCATCGTCTGATTGTTCCGTGGCGCCGCATACACATCGAATAACCTCCTCTGGCTCTTCCGACTCCTCTTTTTTCTTTGTGGTGCGCTTTGCTTGACGCTTCTTAGGCTCTGCCGCGGGTTCAAGCTGGTCGAACGCCTTGTGTTGACCCTTAGTGGCGCGAACAGAACGCCGTGGCTCGGTTTCTAGTTGCGGAGTCAGTTTTGTTTGATTGTCACGAGTGTAAAGACCAAAAACTTACCCGACATGTGAATAAAATATATTTTTTTGCTTTCAAGTGAATCTCAGCGCGCCGTGTAGGCGTCGTGTCTTTTTTTTCTGGAGGCTGGTGATACTGTATTGGCTTGCTACCAGGGCGTGTTTTGTCGGTTCAGGCCCTAAAATAACTTTGCTGTGCGCTCCAAAATGTCGTAAAAAAATTCTAGAGGCAGGGCGAATAAAATTTACAAGTCGCAATGCCGTCCGTAAACTAAGAAGTCAAACCAAGTGCGTGGTATGAAACCCTTAGTGATTAACCCGGCGCCGTCTATGCGACTCGTTATAGTGGTGTATGTATCACGATATTTCCTGGAGCGCCAATCTCCAGTTGAAATCCTGTTGAAATCGAACTAACAAGTGGAAATTCGCTCGTTTGTTGCTAATCAATCAATGGCAAACTCATAAGTCGTGCTATTCAAATCAAGGCATGAGCCGGAATCTTTAAAATTGTCGCGTGCTATAATTGCTAGGCTCATTCACGCAACGAGGCTGCGCTGGCTTGGTGCTGATTTGTCAAGGCTGCTGTAATGGTTGGCTGGTTTCATTCATCAATCAAACCCCAAATCCCCTTTGGTCGGAATGGGACGACGTGGGCGCGGGTCTAGCTGGGGTTCGTGGCATGCACGCTTAAAGTTGGTTCACATTATAGCTCAATCCTAGTCCGCCAACATTTCACTATCGCGATGAGCTCTTATCTTATCGATAAATATGATCCCTGTATGGCGGGGTCCCCAATGCGGGTAATTATCGGCTGACCAGCCCAAACTACAACTTGACGCGGCGCAATGGCTTGCCTGGAGAGCCCTGCGTTTACAGGCCTGTAACACCGGCTTTGGAAGCTACGTGCCCCACTGAATGAAGCTATAACGACAGAAGCTCATGCCCATCGTGATTGTTAGCCGTACCCGTTTAGAGCTCTCATATCGGTCTACTGTCTTACCATCGCCAACGTCATTAGTGAAACACCGATCCCGATTCTGTCTTCTAGTGTTTAATCTAAACCCATCGCCACCTTCCTTTTAGAACTAATCGATAAATCATCAACATCCATCACAATGGCCAGACGTTACGACTCCCGGGTATGCCATCACTTCCAATACATTAGCTTCCGCTTGCGATCCAACCCATAACACTGTCCATTTCATATACTTCCGAGCACATGCTGATGTCATCTTCCCCCACTCTAGACCACCATCTTCTCTCCTGAGGGCCGTCTGTACCAGGTTGAGTACGCCCTTGAGGCCATCTCTCACGCCGGTACTGCCATTGGTATCCTCGCCAAGGACGGCATTGTCCTGGCTGCCGAACGCAAGGTCACATCCCGTCTGTTGGAGCAGGACACTTCCGCTGAAAAGCTCTACATCCTCAATGAGTACGAAATCTAGCTCGTGTCTACCGGTCAATTGCTGACAAGTTCCTTCTCCCCTCTTTAGCAACATGATCTGCGCTGTCGCCGGCATGACCGCTGATGCCAACATTCTCATCACTTACGCCCGCCAGAATGCCCAAAGATATCTCCTCACCTACAACGAAGACATTCCCTGCGAGCAACTGGTCCGCCGCCTGTGCGATCTCAAGCAAGGTTACACTCAACACGGTGGTCTCCGTCCTTTCGGTGTTTCTTTCATCTACGCTGGCTGGGATCCCAAGCGCCAGTTCCAACTGTACCACAGCAACCCATCCGGAAACTATGGTGGCTGGAAGGCTACCAGTGCTGGTGCCAACCACGCCAGTGCTCAGAGTTTACTGAAGCAGGACTACAAGGAGGACTGCACATTGAAGGAGGCTTGTGCTGTTGCAGTCAAGGTGTTGAGCAAGACCATGGACTCGACTAAGCTGAGCAGCGAGAAAAGTGAGTGTGAATTTGAATTATATCATTTGATGAGAAGTATGTTAACCAAGCTCTGGGTACAGTCGAATTTGCTACCGTGGGGCAAACCGAGGATGGCAAGATATACCATAAGCTCTGGAGTGCCGAGGAGATCAACGCGTTACTTAAGGAGAACGGTTTGGCCAAGGAAGAGACTACAGAAGAATCTTAAACGGTGCTTGGACAAGAAGAGGGGAGGAAACTCATGCATAGTAATGTTTCACCAGAATCGGGATAGTAATGATTACGAAATACCAGCCAAACTGATGTATTGAAGAGTATGCCCACGGTTTATGCGTATTAAAGAGTCCTACAGGGCCAGAAGTAGCTGGGGAATAACTAGAGAGAAAAGATGGTTTCATTGCTTTAAAACTGTCAGTGGCGTCTCTCTATAGGATCTAAAATACTTAGTCTTACGTCTTCAGTGAGCTGGGCTTCTTCGTCAGGCACCCTCTGGAATCCACCATGGCTTGTCGACAGTGTCTCGCGTGGATAAGGTTCATCGCACTCAACCTCATGAAGAGAAGGAAAGTGTCTATGGTAACTCCAGTATGCCACGGTCCATCCCAAAATAGATCCAACCGACACATCCCATACATCGTGTCTGTAATCCTCACAGCGACTAATTGCGACTAGAAGGGCACCCATCAACGGTACCATACAGATGAGAGCTTTCCACAGATTTCTACGGCCGCTCATTGTAAAGATTTTGAGTTGGCCCGCCATCCAAAGAGACAAGTATCCCAAACCCGAAAAAGCAAAGGATGAGTGACCTGATGGAAACGATCGGAAGCCATCAGTAAGCTTATGACCCGGTGATGCAGTGCAAACATCGAAGCTCACAAGGGTGTTGATTGGGGTGTCAGCAGCAGGAACACACCGAGAAAGCATATCTGGGCGGGGCCGGCCGACAAAGTTCTTGATGATATCGGTGATCACGACGTTTACCATGATTGATATGATGAAGGAAAGGTATGTAGCCTCGTGTTTATGGGGAGTAGAGCGGGCCAGAAAGTTACCGAACACGAGGACAGCTAAAGGGATGTAAAGAGCAAACACAAAGTTCATGTCTATACATGGTTAGGAGAGACTTAGAGCGTAGTGACTTCTGCACTTACACACAGAAACATGTTCCGAATCAGCAAACGGGAAAGAAATATCCAAATTGTTGATATAGAACATTCGATGCCATGGTTGCATATGAACGACAACCTACACAAATTAGCCAAAGTTGACCTTCTAAGAAACAGAGTTACATACACCGAGATACAACCCTAATAGTGCACCAATCCCAAGATATTCAGATGCATGAGATCTCTATGTCATGTCAGCATATCACGTACTGCACACTCAGGAGGTTTGTGATACCACGCACGGCTAGGAATCTGGATAGGATGGCGGCAAAGCCACCAGTACCGGTGAGAAACGCCATGGCTACTCCAAAAGTTCAGGATGAAGACGGGAAACACGTCTTTTCAGTTTTGTTATGATGTACAGTCGGGCAATTATGGAAAGCACTAGCCCTTCAAGAGCATCTCAAGAGACAACAAGTCTGCACTGTCAGGTTGAATGTCTATCCATACCAGTGACGTTGTCAATTCAATGGATCCGAGGCGACACAAACACAGACAGTGCACGGAGTTGGGCGCATACTGTAATGTATGATCCTGGTTGATTATGTAAGCTTCATAATTGGCAATTTTAATGTCACGGTTAGAATTTGGTTGCCAATTGTTGAACATCTTACGATATATCTTTACAATTCGATTCATTCACACGTGCAACCGCTCATCAACCTATTACAGATGTTGAAATCGACATATAAGCCCTCGGCTGCTGCGGCCGCGGCCAACGGTCCTCTCGAGGCCGGCTGGACAGAACACAAGGCGCCCACTGGACACACATACTACTACAATGCCGCGACGAAGGTATCAACATACAAGCGACCCGTCGCGCAACCTCAACAACCTATCCAACCAGTTCAGCCTGCTGCTCCGGCGGTCCAGTACCCGACTATCGCAACCCCAGCGGCCGCCAACGCCTTCATGGCCAAGGTCAACCCAAATCATTTCCCGACAAAGCCCCAACGAAACGATCAAAATAACGATAAGCCGAGACCAAAACCACAACCTATTGATAAACCACGGTCACGAGTAGTTATCCCCGGACATGAAGGATGGTTCCTAGTGAACACCAAGTACGGCCGGCGATTCGTGTATAATGCGGTCAAGGATGCTAGTTTCTGGCGCATTCCCGACAAATTGAAAGGGGCGATTGCAGAGCTGGATAGAAGAGAGGCCAGAAGGAAAGCCGGTATCATTGACCCCGAGCCTGAACCCGAGACACAGCAAGATGACGACGAGTATGAGGAGGTAGAGGTCACCGATGACGAGGGCCAGGAAGGTGGTGAACACTCACACAAAAGACAAAGGGTAGAGGAGGAAGAAGCCAATGACGGACCAGTCGAGTTTACCGAGGAGGACTTCATGGCACAACTCGCAGCTATGCAAGGCGGTTATGAGGGCGAGGACGATGCAGGAGAAGATGCAGAGGATGACGACGTACTCACACTCGAAGACGCCCAAGCCTTATTCAAAGACCTTCTCACGGATTTCCGCATCGGCCCATACTCGCCATGGGAAACTGTAGTATCCAACACACAACTGGTCGAAGACCCCCGTTATTTGGCACTAGCGACCACCAGAGAACGCAAAGAGTGTTGGGATGCATGGTCAAAAGAACAGATCGCGATCAACAAGGCGCGCAGGGCAACTGAGGAAAAGGCAGATCCCAAACTTGCATATGTCGCTTTACTTTCCGAAAAAGCATCCACCAAACTATTCTGGCCCGAGTTTAAGCGGAAGTTCCGAAAAGAACCAATCATGGGTGATCGGGGACTCTCAGACAAAGAACGGGAAAAGATGTATCGTGAATACGTTGCCCGTCTAAAACTTCCATCCTCACAACTAAAGTCAGACCTAGCTGCCTTCCTCAAGACATTGCCATTGACAGTGCTCAACAATCACAGCAATGTGTCTCAGTTACCCCCCGTGATCCGCGGTGACGTCCGCTTTGCTGCAGTCCCCGCATCTATCCGCGACCCACTAGTCGGTGCGGTAATTCAAAGTCTTCCTGGACCACCATCAACGGGCGAGGATGCAAATGAGACACCGGAGGAGAATCATAAGAAGGAAGCTAGACGGAAACGGGAAGCTGCGTTGGAAACTCATGCACGCAGGGCCGAGGAGACTAAGGCGAAACAGCGATAGGAACTTGAACGGAGTAAGGAAATTCTAAGGCGGTAAAAGGAACACCTGGAGGCCGCTATGGACATATGAACTCAGGGGCTACAAAGTCAGCTGGATAGAGGCACAAGATAGACCATTACATCACACAATGCATCATGTTGAACATTTCGTCATTTCTAACCCTCATCGTGAATAACCCTTGCAAAGTTGTTTACGCTAACAAACTGGGCAGCCGATGTCAGCGTCCATCGTTTGGCGCCGAGCCCGAAGACCCCTGCTGAAGGAACCCCTGCGGGTTGTTTTTATTGGGCCTAACCGGCTTAGAAATCCTGGCGGACGGAGTCACTAACTGGTTGGATGACGTTGAATTGTAGGCCCTAACTACCACTATAAGAGGTTACAAAAGGCTACAAAATATGGCTGATGGCCCGTTCTTCTTCCCCGCTGGGTCCTCTGCATTGTTCTGGTTTTAAGATGCTTTTTATGCCTTTTGAGCGTTAAACCGTCAATTTGTCCCTATTTTCATCCTGGATTGATACCATCACTGCCATCCAATCAATCGTACCGGTTTCGTTTTTTCTTCGTCGCTGTTGTGTCCGTTAAATTTCTGTCCCTAAACGACATCTTTAGAAGATACTGGCGACATTTGTTTATTGATCGCTACACTGAAGTATAGTGACTGCTGGAATCCAGCAGCGTCCCCTCATTATCAGTTTGAAGGCGCTTAGACTGCATCCGCCGACCCCATTTATTCGTCCAGTTCCAGCTATCACGTTACTGGCAAATCTCGTGCAGCCATAGTCACCCGTTGACCGCCCTCAGAGCCCAAGACGATCCTGTGTTTCCTACACTGCGACTTAGTCTCTGAGGATCTTTGATTATTGTATATCACGGGACTTTGTCAGCTTCCCGTTTACGCGCTCATTGTCTATCCCCAGTCACGTTTCGTCGTTTTGACTGAGAAGGACAGGAAAAAACGATATCGCACGGTCCATCGAGCCGACCTCGCCGTCATTTCGCGATTCCCGCCCTGTCGCACAAGACACTAAGTTTGTCTGCGCAATCTACCCGCCATCTACCGAGACGCTCTCTTCCTTTTTTCTACTCTTCTACTTCTCGAGTCTCATTTTTCAAGGACAAGTTTGATCCTTTACCTCGAGAGTTTACTGGCGACTACTTTGTTTCAACTTCTCACTGTCAACCGATCGACAGGTTTTCGACTACGATCAAGTCGATCATTTGGGCTCGAACCCGCCATAGAGTGGGTTTCAACTTGTTCTCTACACGCCGTCTACAATTTTACCCATCGACAACATGGACGGGCTGGACTTGAAGCAACTAGACTCTAAGGAGTATCCGTTGGCAGAACAGCCACTTCCCCTAGAGATTAAACAGGTGGTGGCGAACATCCTGGCCAAACATCCCGATGCTGTGAGTTGTCGCGATACCGCCTACATAATACACTATGATTACAAATCTAACATATCCCTTCCCACACAGAGACTTGAAGATGTATCCTCCGAATATCCATCTGCTAGAGCACCACTGAGCCGTCAATTATGTGACGTTGACTCTGTAGAGTGCCCAGACATTCCGGCAGCCGCTACTGCCCCACAAAGAACCCGAATCGTCCGCGCTCTGCACAACTCGAGCATAATTAGCAATAGCCCGCAGAGTTTGTTGTCACAATACACAACGGCGGACGATGACGAGCCCATGTTGGACTCAAATGTCATTCCGAGTCCACAAACCGAAATCCCGAATCCAGTATCTGCCACATCCGCAGTTGTTGCTTCTTCCCCAAGAACGCATAACATGCGCCTTGATATCGCTGTCGATGTCGATGCCAGCCTACCTAGTCCCAGATTGTCTCCAACGTTGGCTGCTCAGTTAGAATCCGATAGCCCTGTGGTTCCGCTAAATGATCAACTTCAGTTGTCTGGGCCACAGGGCTCTATGGAGGATGAAATTTTGGCACAATTACAACTACACGGCGGTCACCCTGGTGCAGAACTGCTCTCGTTACAAAGCAACGCCAATTCGCTAATGATGCTCCGCGCTTTTGACCGCATGAGCCCCGATTCGCAGACTTACATGATGTACCAAATGCTTAGACGGTGCTCCAGAAAAACGTTGCGTGTAGCAGCTAGAACGGTCAACCCAGCTCTCCAATGTGACTTCATCAAGTTACTCCCAACTGAGCTTTCCTACCACGTTCTATCATATTTGTCAGCAGCTGATCTTTGTCGTGCGGCCCAAGTATCAAAATGGTGGAGACATGTGATTGACAGCAACGAGACTGGGTGGAAGGATCTGTTTGACCGGGATGGCCTTAAGTTGCCGCCTGGAGAGCTACAACGTGCTATTCAGTGTGGATGGGGATGGCAAGACCCGGGAAGCTTCCTCAGTGCTGAACGGGACATTAGACCAACCGAAGACCCAATACCACCACAATCAGCCGATAGCTTTCTCACTACCACAGGCCAATATTCCCAGTTTGGGGAGTCGTCATCACGCGCCGGTTACTCTAAGCGTAAGCGTATTCACGAATATGCTACCGCAGAGGACGAACAACGGCCGCGCATCGTGGACTTTTATCGCAAGACTACCAAAGGCGAGGGACCGTTTTTGTTTCGTCGACAGGGTACACTCTCTGCGGCCAACGAGGCTGCTAAAGCCATCCCTGATGTCCGGGAAGGACTTGACAGTATTCGCAACCTCCACTTGTTTAAGTCTCTGTATCGTCGGCACCACTTGATTCGTGAAAGCTGGATGAATGGACAGGTGGAGCCCAAGCACATTGCGTTTCAAGCACATCCTCAACATGTGATCACGTGTCTCCAGTTTGACGACGACAAGATTATAACTGGTAGCGATGACACTGAAATTCACGTGTATGAGACCTCTACTGGATTGCTTCGTCGACGGCTCAAGGGCCACGAAGGCGGTGTATGGGCACTCCAATACGAGGGCAACACGCTTGTCTCTGGCTCTACAGACAGATCAGTTCGTGTTTGGAATATTGCTAAAGGCATATGTACACATGTGTTTCTTGGACACACTAGTACAGTTCGCTGCCTGCAGATTCTTATGCCTTCTGTTGTAGACTATGATGCACAGAACAAGCCAATAATGATGCCTAAAAAGCCATTGATCATTACAGGCTCTCGTGACTATAATCTCAGAGTCTGGAAACTTCCGATGAATGTTGAAAAACAGTGGCTACATGGCCAGGCGCCGCCGGACCCTAACACTAGATGTCCATGGTTTGTTCGGGCGCTCACTGGGCATAACCACAGCGTGCGTGCGATTGCAGCTCACGGCGATACGTTGGTGTCTGGTTCATATGATAACATGATCCGTGTATGGAAGATTAGCACAGGCGAGTGCCGTTTTGTGCTGACTGGGCATGCACAGAAAGTATATAGCGTGGTTCTTGACACAGAACGTAACCGGTGCATCTCTGGAAGCATGGACAGCATGGTCAAGGTGTGGAACCTGGAAACTGGGGAGTGTATCTTTACACTTGAAGGTCATTCCCATCTTGTAGGGCTGTTAGATCTTCGGGAGGGTCGATTGGTCTCAGCAGCAGCTGACAGCACACTTCGGATTTGGGATCCAGAAGATGGTGCTTGTCGAACGGTGTTAGCTGCGCACACTGGAGCCATCACATGCTTCCAACATGATGCCCGTAAGGTGATCAGCGGATCCGAGAAGGCAGTCAAGATGTGGGATATCAGTAATGGCGTATGTAAACGTGACTTGCTTACTCGTCTCTCAGCGGTGTGGCAAGTAAAGTTTGACAGCCGTCGTTGTGTCGCTGCGGTCCAACGAGATAATGTTACGTACCTTGAGATACTCGATTTTGGAGCGGTTCGCGACGGAGTCCCATTGAGTGAGTTGGGTAGACGCCATGTTATCAACGGACGAGAGGCGCCCGATTCTGTGGGAGAAGAGGGAAGATTGGACGCAAATGAAGAGGTTTCGACGGAAACGGAGGCCGAGGCTGAAGCCGATAATGACGAGTTTTGATCGGAAAGGGTTCGTTGGGAGAAAACAGTCTCCTGGATGAACTTTGGAGTTTTGTCTGTTATTCTTTTTGGCGACGTCGGGACTTGGCGACGGATTTGATGACATTGTATGTTTTGATGAGAAGTTGGGATGATGTGGGCGAATGGGGGCTGTGTCTTTCTTTTTTGTTTTCAGTTATTTCATTATGCATATGGCGTTGGGGAGTTCATTCTTATTCTCGGTGACAATGAAATGATGAGTTTTCACGTGACTTTTTTCATATTTTTGGTGATGACGTTAACATGAACTACTTTATTCGTGAGTGAGTGAAAAGTAAGTCTAGATGGGAAGGAGCGAAGGACTAAATGTAACACACAAAACTAGAAAATACAACAAATACAGGAAGTAACTAAAACAGGTAAACAAACGAAAAAAAACTAAAACAAACAGTATACCACCAGTCATGTTCCACAGACATAGACATTAGACCGCATAGGGAAACAACCCGCTGATGCATAGGAAGACGCCTAATCCTTTTCAAAGAAGCTGCCACTACGAGCCAAGTCAGAAATGTTGACTAAAGCCATGACTCTTGAATCCCACATTCGAAGATCTTCACCCTTGAACCACCAAGCGGCGACAACTCCGGCGCCTAGGAAAAGAGAGACAACACCGAGAGAGACACCTTGACTCTGCACGACAGCAGCGGCAGAGGTTGTTTGCATGGCTCCGGCCATACCGACGGTGATGATACCGGTGAAGAATGAGGTCCAGATTGTAACGCCAGATGCCATGTCGACGGTGTTGGTTAGACCGTCATAAAGAGATGCAGATGAAGATTGAGCTGATAGCGAGACAATGGGGGTTTTTACGGAAGTTAAGAAGGAAGTTCCGGTTGCGAGGAGAGCGAGGAGAACAGCGACACCGGCGGAGGTTGGGGTGTGTTTGAGAATCAATTCGCTTGATGATTCTGAGAGAGAGGCTGTATCGATGGTGCTGGAGAGGCTGAGACCAAGGGCTAGCAAGGCGATGAAGGAAAGGACAGTTCCGGCGGCGGCAAGACCGGAGATCAGAACGATGGAGCCACGTTGAAGGGTACGGTGAAGAGTCGCGGCGATGGTGGCGGGAACGGCGAGAAGGAAGGCACCAAGGTAGATTTGGCCGATTTGGCGGGTTGATAGGGTATCGGCGAAGATGAAGGAGATATTAGCGCTGAAACCCCAAAGACCGCCAACGGGGAGAAGCAGGAGAAGTGCGGCGGAGATAGTCGTAGGGGCGACGAGGGCACGTGGGGCACGCATGAGAATGGGAATGTTATCCCATGAAGCACCAGTACCGTAGAAAGGCATAATGGCGGGAGGGTTTTGTAAGTACCATGTAAGAGACTCTTTGTAGGTTGTACGAGGAGTTTCTTCGGGAACGACACGGAGGACAGAAGGCTCGGAAGACCAAGAACGAGAGTAGCTGGTTTCGTGAACGGCGAAGAAAAGTAATGGGACGGCAATGAAGAAGAGACCGGCGATGACCTCAAAGGGAAGAGTAAACCGGGAGGTGTTTTGAACACCGGCGGCACCAATCATGGGACTTAACCAAAGAGTAGAAACAGTGAAACCAAGATAGATGGAAAGCATCTTACGGCGTTCATGTTCAAAGAAGAGATCGTAGATGGTTGATAGGAGAAGGACATCGAAAGGGCCAGTGGCCAGACCGGTGAAGATACGACCAGCAGTGAGAACACCAAGTGAAGAGTTGGAAGACATGGAAAGAAGAATGCCGAGGATGAAGATGGCAGCGGAACCAAGGAAAATAGGCCGCTTTCCGAGAATGCGAGAGAGAGAAAGTGATAAAAGAGCAGTGAGAGAAGATAGAATTAGAGGGGTCCCGGTGAGACTGGCGAGAGCGGTATACCGAGTGTTGAAATTAGTAGCTGCCAATGAGGAAGTGGCGAAAAGAGCTGATTTAGATGCGGTGGTGAGAGTAGTGAAGAGGAGTAGAGAGTAGAATGTACATGTCTTCTTCCATGCAGACCAGTTAAGAGGATCTTCGGGATCATCACTTGGTTGTGGTGATAATTCAATACTAAGACCACCGATCTTGACGAACTTTAACACTGGCTTTCTCACGGAGATTCTTTCATCCTTGCGAAGCGAAGATCCCGTTGGTGGTCTACTAACATATCCTTCATCCTTGGCCGGTGGTGGTGGTGGGATATTAGAATCTCTACCTGCTGACCCAAGATACTTTCTATCCTCATCGGTTTCGTAATCGGTCAGAGCGGAAGAAATGGCACTAACTTGGGTAACTGGTCTAACCTCCTTTGAAGCCGTAGGTGAAAGAATCTGATCTGTAGGACGGAAGTATACAGCGGAGAGCGTAGAAGATTCGGAGAAGGAAAGTTCCATTGTGGGGAGGGGAGGAGCACTATCTGTTCTAGGAGAGCCGGCGATAGTTGAGGCGCGATCGGAGTAGAAGGACCGGTCGTTTGGATCGGCTGGGGATGGAGATGGAGAAGGAAGTGGCGAGTTCTTTGCGAGAGGCCGCGGGGGACGCGGAGATATAGGTAAAGAGGACATTTTGAAATGTGAATACGGATGCGTGCTGGGCCGGCAGTGGGCTATCCGGTAGTTTGTAAAAAAGGTCAATCTATGACAAGAAGAGAATAGAAGAAGAAGAAGAAAAGAAGGGAAGATGATTAACAGCCTGTGTTGGAATCAATCATGTCGTTGATGTGAAGATTGTCAGGATGACAAGACGTATGTATGTATGTACATAGTCAGACTAAAGACCAAACGGGAAGTAAAAAGAGAAACGAAGCTTGGTGGATAGACGGATAGATGGGTGGACTTTTGATTATATGTGATCTACATGGACTGGGTGACAACCGTGCGGCATTGTGCACGAGGCATTCTACGTAGCAAAAGAAAGAAGAAGGACATTTGAGTGACATGAAGTTTTGATACGTTGTAGTAGTAGACAGATAGAGACTCGTTACGTGGAGGGCACGGTTCTGTATGTTTTAGGATTTGATCGTGTGAGTGATGGGATGATTTACATTGTATAGTACATAGATAGAAAGTATAGACTGTATAGACTATACTGAAGAAGAAACGAAATGCAATATTTGACTTCAGACAAAGGTGTTTCATGCCGAGAGAAAAGAAATGTTCCGAGGCGTGAAAAAATACCTTCCACGTTTTTTGAAAGATGCATGAATTTGATTTGGGCTCGACTGGGTCTGGGTGGATATGATATTATAACGACGTTTGTTTGTAAGTGTAATAGGTGGACTGTGCTGTAATTAGGCATGTGTCTATATAATACAGGGGTTCTAAGTATGTAAGAAGCCATGATCATGATAGTTTGTCTAGTGTATAGCAGTGTAATGAAATGACTAACTAGACAAAGCAAACAGTCAGCCAGTGTACACGTTCAAAGTCCATCATCAGTCCACACCAGTGTTACTAGAAAACCACGCACATTGGACATTGTCATCACCAACAAGCCCGAGCCCAGTGGTGAAACAATCTCGTGCTTCACCTTGCCGGGGTATATTTCCCTGACCCGCAGAACCGTAGTAAGACGACAGCCAACAAGGTACGAAGCGAGAAATCGGGATAATTAATGCTTATCTTCATCTTCAAAACCTGAAAGAATCGCCCGCATATCTCGGGGTATTCTCATCTACATACATTCAATATTTGGTTCCTGTAAAAGATACTCATTATAGTTCAAGCCTTTGGACGATGGATTCATGCCGAAAGTTATTACTGTTCCATGTGTATAACGGATTCGGTATTATCCGAGTCATTAATATTGGGGCACGTAAAGGGTTAGGGTCACAAGACCAACAACGTATTACTCTAAATATCAAACATATCATAACTCATATCTCGGCCGTTACATAGTATTCTACCTGAAATCTTCATCTACCTCGCCTTTTTCTGACCAGTAGATCCTTGAATACCATCACTGGCCATTACTTCACCCCAAAAATCTTGATCAAACCCAAACTCCATATGGAAAGCATTCTTTAACTCAGCCATTTCCAAATGACTAGTACCCTTTGACTTGGCCGCATACCAACGACATAACCATTTGAACTTGAAAGTATGCTTATTCACCGCAGGACTTCCGTCAGGAAGAAATCTCCGACGAAGGCCAAGATTCTGGACTACCACATCTGCCTCTTCGAGACGTTGTGAGACTTTTTCCACCGTACGGAGAAAATCTAGTTGCGCGCGGGCCAGTGAGGAGTTCCAATCGGGGAAGTTCTCACCTATGAGTAACTTTATTCCGATAATCATGCAGAACGTCATGTATGCTGTGGTGCTGAATGGCGAGACGGCATATACCTCGATAGGAATGGCGAACCAGGCCGTGAAAAACTCCGTTATCTTTTGAAGACATGTCCAGAGCATCTCGGTTCGTCGGAAAGGCGCATTGCTTGATGGAGCAGCTAAGGAGATATCCGGGCATGCCATGCTAATTACGGGTTCGTAGAGGCGAGCGCAGATTATATGATAATGGGGCAGGATTGAGTCTACAAGAATTAGCAGAGTCATAGATAGGGAATGTCTTTACTTACAGCTAGTTTTGACTACCTCGTCAAAGCTTTGATACACACTATCCAACTCCCGATGAATACTCATAACGGCAATATCAATAGGCGAACGGAATTCGATATCCGAAAAGTCATCTACTTCGGGATTCGGCAAGATAGTATATATCCGTTCAGCCATCTTTTGGATTCTGACCATGGCGACCAAGTGTGCATCCATATCTGATTCTGGTCTTCTTCGTATCAAGTCGATACATTGGTCTAGATATGTTGTAAAGTGAAATTCATGGTTTCGTTTTCCGATAGTCGAAGTCATGGAACATATAAAGAAGACACCCAAAGTAGCCCGCATCTCATCGTAACTATGATGTTGTTGTCGATTTGACAAAGGTCTTCGACTTGCTAACCAGGCGTCACCGAGAAGTGTATGTGGCGCAACACCCACAGTGCCAGGAACTCTGTTGAGATTGAGATCTGAAAGAACAGAAATGGAAAGATGTAGTAGAGAAGTTAGATGATGTTCAATATACATGGTTAGATCGCACCAGCCGAGATACACGACCATGGCCTGAACAATCTCTAAAGTCCGTTCTCCTTTGACGACAATTCGTTCAGCCATAGTCCTGTTAAACCAATCTTTCATAGAAAGCTGGGTAGCGGGAGTTTGTGCAGCAACAACGTGCATTATGGTCCAAAATAAAATGGGTTTACTGGTATGAAGAGCATGACTCGTCATTGTCTGTGGGATTTGCACAAAAGGAAAGGTAACGCAAAACCGTTTTCGGTACAAGTCCAAAATCTCATCAGCTCTCTTAAAAGTCATTTCAAATCCTGGAACAACTTCTGGAATAGACACATCTGGACGTGGTGGTACCAAGTCTTCCCGTGATCTGTTCGGCGTAGTATCGATAAGAAGAGAGGAAAGCGCATTTCGAGATGGAGACCGGGGTTTTGGGAGGGAAACTGTAAAAGTCTCTGTAGGTGGTGAATCATCTTCCATGGTCCGTGAAGGAGATGTCAAAGTAACAGAGACAGAAGGATTGACGGCCTCTAGGACCGGTGGTCTTGATGACGTGGAAATGGCGGGATTTACGGAAACAGATGAAGGCGGAGATTGCTGTTGAAGTTGTTGCTGACTAGCGGTTAAAAGACTGACGATACCATCAATCTTTTGTTCCAGTTGAGCAACGCGGCTATGGAAGTTAGATTTCAAACAAACCATGACCAAGATAAATTTCTCTTACGTTGATTTCCCGCGCTTTTTTCGTCTATAACTTGTCAGCTGTAATGCTCCATACCATGAAACTTCAAACATAACAACTTACGCAATTGTGGGAGGTACTGTACATGGTATCCTCATTCGACCACATCTTTTCAATATCAGTCAGTCTCAATTGAGTCTGTTGAACAAACGAACAAACGATTCGCATACCGATTACATGCTTCTGGATTCTCGGTACCCTCGGGCCACCGGCATTTCATTTTGAGACGAGCACAGTTAAGACAAGCGCGGAGTTTCCGGGGACCGGCATCGAAGACGCGCATTGTATGAGGTGGAAGTCTATCATCTGCGGACGCTGCTGACGGGGAAGTGTCCATTTTGATAAGTATAATAAATGTGATAGTATATAAACAAAGCGATAACGACAGTGAACAAGGAAATGAGAGATATAAAAAGCAAAAAAAGAATCAAACAAATCACATGTCTGAGTCAAGAATGACAGATATGCCAAGGGAATAGTAGCAAAAAAGAGAAGCGAACAAAACGGAAGTTGCGAGTGGATTTAGTTAGTCTGTCTTGGTCAGCAGCTTTGAAGACAAGGTTAGGGCCGGCAACTGCTTTGGTGATGTCCGTAATAAAGACTAACTGCTGACGGCTGACAGCTGAGATAGGAAGGAATGAGGAAACAATTCTGAGATGAAGACGGGCGGAATTGAATCAATGTTGTCCGATGATGACGATGATTAGGATTGCATGTGCATGTATTTGTTCATATTTCACATGTGCCAGGAAGAAAAAGAAGAAAAGAAGACGCAATATTGTATGAACTTAGTTACTAACCGGGCTAAATCATCCTGGTAGTGCAGGCCAAAGCAGAGCGGAAAGACTGCGAGTAGGATCAATTATCCGATTGGAATCCAGACTGAACTCCGAACATTATGAAGACTAAACTAGTGCTTATCCTGGTCTGAAAGGGGCAAGGGCATGGCGAAAGAAGGAAAGAAGGAAAGAAGGTCGAAAGAAAGAAAGGCATGTATACACGTTAGAGATAAACGGGGGTAAAATGGGGTGACGTTTGTTATTGCTACAGTTTTGTTGTATTTGAGGATAGAGAAAGAACCTGCGTAATGGCATTTGATTCGGAATTATGACACCGGTCGGCTTACTTTCCGCGGCAATTAGGATTTTGTGTACAAGGATTTCTATGGACAGGGGTCTATGCGGTGCGGAAGAAACTGAAATGTTCGGAAAACCAGTACAAGATAGACCGTATTTTGGGGGGTTTGAATGAAGAAATGAGGTTGTTATCTGTACCTGAAGAACTTCAGCTTACCTATAGACAAGTTAACGCCAAAAAGGGACAGGAACTATCGGGTGAAAACCACCTGGAGAACAAAATCCGGTTACCGATTCTTGTACGGGCCATTCAGGAGGCCGAGTATCCGATGTGGAGAGACAATTATTCAGGGAAAAGGGCGTGCACATATCGTCTAGAATAAAGTGACACCCTGGATTTCCTAAAAAGAACATTGTATCCAGTCTTCATACTCGGTTGTAGTTGGGCCGAACATTTTCTTTTCTGTAGTTGTGAAGATACATATGTACATATATACGAGACTTGTCTTTTCGTCTTCGCGTGTATTTTGATATCCGTACATACACAGCTCAGCTCAACCGAATATGGAACCTTAACCCCGCTTATAAGTCCGCTTGCCAGCACAGTGGGGTCAAATAGAATACCGAGACCGAAGAACAGGAATCCTAAAGGGATTACATTGTATGCATGACGTCGTTCTTGGGAAAACTCCACATCTAGTTTTCGTCCGGGTACTTTGTGCTCTGCAGTTATATGTATGTACATACATATGTGTAGCACCGGGGTTAGGAACAAACGAAACCCCGACACCGGTGTCAGTTGATGAAGTGACAAGTAACTTTTTCTTCGAATTTCTAGCGTTTAAATTCTCTTTCTCTCTCCTTAGTGGAACATGCACCTTCATGTTTATCCAGACTCCATCCGATATCCCGATATGACTTATCAGCAGACTGTCTCTTTTGCCCGATGAATATGTTCTCTAGATCAACAATAAAAGCTGAGGTGGAGACTGGGATTTCACTAGCTTGGGATTTCCTTTTCCGGATTTGTCCAGGGTGTCATCGGACGATGACTTTTGTGAATACATACATATGTACATACATACATTTGATTTGAACATGCAGATGCTTTCTTTTGGTAAAGGTGTTTAATTTTTGATGGTTTATAGAGTCACGAGAAATGGTAAAGAGTTGTTGTTGTTGCACAGAGACCGGATGAACCGTGTGACAAGCCGTTATGGCCGGGCAAGAGGAGTTTAGTCAAGGATTTGGTATACTTGTGGAGTTGTACATAGCACATTGGCGGGGCAGCTTCGGTTGATATTTGGAGAAAAGGTTGTTGAGCTGCTAGCTTCAAGTCAAGGCGTTGGTTAAGCTGTATATCAACAACCACCAGACGTGTACTCTTACGGATGTCTTCTGTTTTGTAAAGTGGCTGGATGCTATCTGTAAGGAGGTATGTACATATGTACTTCGTCCGGCAGATGCATCTCAACCACATTTTACTCATTAGCGGTCTATAGTTTGGATTTCCGGAACAAAGCTTTCGTCCGTATTCTGGGCATAACACCGGAGATTGTGCGGGGGCTAATTGAGCCATACATACACATGTATGTATGTACATACATTTACTTGGCAGTCCGAGTGTTAGTTTCAATCGCATTTTGCCCAATTTCTGTATTAGTATATAACATTGACCATATACAGGTTTGTCCAGCACCCACGTGTAGCTATATCGGCCTTCAGACATATCAGCAAAACGGAGCTAACATTCTTCCTACACCACTAACTCTACAACCAACAATTAAACCAAGCAATAGCCTGTTCAAAAGCTTGCTCCCTGGCAAACTTAATATGCTTCTGTGATAAATCACCACGTACAGCAAATCCATGAGCCACTCCAGAATACAAGTTAATCTGATAAGGCTGACCAACTTGCCTAAGGACTTCTTCACTCTTGTATCTTAACTCCATCGGAAAGACACGATCCGTCTCCGCAGCACAGATAGACAACGGACCTGTGATCGCAGATAGTTCTTCCAAGGTTACACGGGATGGATGAGCGACGTAGCCCACGTCGATGTTGGGATATCCAAGAACGACATACTAAGAAGCATTAGCTTTAAACATCACCCACAAACTATCCAACATACCTTTGCTCCAAAGCAGTACCCTACTGCGCCGACTCTAGTATACCCCTTCTCCCTCAACCACGCAATAGCTGCATCCGCAATCGGCTTCACATGTGGCGGACTGTGCGGGTTACCTCCGGTACTACCACCGGCAGTCCAAGCAGGAAAATCAAACTTGGACGTGTCGGTTCCCTCAGGAACTTGGTCACCGTTGAAAAGATCCACGAGGAGACAAGTGTAGCCGCGAGAGGCGAATTGGTCGGCGAGAAGACGGGAGTTGGACCAGATGCCAAAAACGTCGGGGAAATAGACGATAGCCGTGTTGGATTTAGAAGTACTGGCGGGTGCAGTGGCGAGGTAGCCAGTCCAGTTGTCTTTGAAGGTCACGGTTGTGCCCGTCGTAGTACCGCTGGATACTTTTAGTTACAGCATCCAGATATATAGAGCATAAAGTACGTACGTATGTTTAGTGCCCTCAAGGCAGCAGGTGGAAGGTTCAAGGGATGCCATCTTGTTTCTTGTTATTCAAAAGAGTTCAAACAATCTTGTGTAATCGCGACATTCTTCCTCAATATCATGAACACCAACCCCACCCCCATACACTAACTAGGGTTGACTAATCAGGGTTATGTCGCATTCAAATCCCTGTTCAACATTTCGGCAATGACGTCCATCGCATTTACGTCGCCACTGACGCAAAATAGTTGAATTGTCTTTTAAACCTCCATGAACAACCTTTTTCGGGGGCGAAACCCCACTTTCTTTTTTGATGCGCACCATTTCATGATTTAGCGACTGTCCATTCATGTCCATGCACACACAGTATCAATCGATACGTACTTCACAATGGACGCAACTACACCGCCAGACTCGGAAGACCAGCCTTCGATTGAAATACAACCACCAACCTCACCAATACATCCTGATTCCGATATTGAAAACGAAGATCTCGACGACCAAATAGACAGCAAGGATGACCATCTCACTTCCCCCTCGGAGTCTCGTGACTCAATATCCGGTGTCCCACGAAATCTCAACTCGCAAAATAGCATTACCAACATACGACAACGAGCCCTCTCTTGCGTCGAGCCCGGTCTCCCTTCGCCACCAATTTCCGTCTCGGTCCCTATAACAGCGCCTGTTTCGACCGATATGTTACTACAAGAGACGACTGAGCCTCCCGAGGCCAACGAATCCGTTACACCGATTTCTAATGGCCTCGACAACGGGTCTCAGAGAAATACCGAAAAAGCACAGCCCCCAAGCCTGGATATAGACATGTTACGGGAAACTATACTCGGTCCTCAGACCCCGCTTTCAAAGAGTATCGAATCGGCGGTTGAGCCGCGAGAAACCCATGCGTCCCACTTTGACCGACACCCATTCCGCTCCCGGTTCGATAACCCCCGGAGTAAATTCCGCAACATGAGTTCACCACCAACGAACCGTCGACATCGATCACCTTCCCCGTCCCGAAGAAATTCGTCAATTTCGGCTCATAGCCGTGATGGGAGTGCCAAGGAGAGATATAAGATTCCTCCTCTTCATCTCCCGGCTTTGTCGATTCATGATTCGGAGATGTTGGCCTTTCCTAATAAGCCACGCAGTGCTATGGTTAACCCCACGCCGTTCATCATCCCGGATATGCATAGACGTTCCATGTCACCGTCTAAAGAACATAACATGGAATCCTCATTGCCACTTCCGCCCATGTCGTTCCCAACACATTTGGAGTTAGAACTTGCTGCGTCTAGACCACCACCGGGATACATATACCGGCCTTTTGAACAGGATGAGCCATATGAGAGCATGGTGGTTAAGTTTGAGAGACTAAAACACATGCTCTTGTTGCCTTTCTATGTAGAGGTTACGTTGGTCTTCGGTGTGCTGGCTTGTTTAGATGCCTGGCTATACACATACACTATTCTTCCTATGCGATTCGTTGCTGCAGCTTGGCTCCTAGTTAAGTGGTGGGGTTACGTTGCAGTCAAGGAAATCAGATGGATTGTGGGTTTTGTCTGGTACGGCATAGGCCGTCTTTGGAAACGAGCATGGCGTCCACGGGTCGAGAAGCCCAAGGACACTCACGGGAAAGAAAGAGCCGCCTCTATTCCCCCACGTTCCCGTCGCGGGACAGGGGCTTCCGCGGCCGATGTCCCCTTAGCTACGCCGACTCACCATTCTAACCTGCTTCGGCGCATCTCTCACCTTAAACGGGGCGCTCGCCCCACCGGCTATAGTCGTCACCGTAGGACCAAGTCTGTTCCATCCACACTGTCCACTTTCCATAAAGCCGATCTCCTTCAGGGTGCAGTAATTCTCTTTAGCTGTATCGCTATGATGAAGATGGACGGGAGTCGCATGTACCACTTTATTCGAGGACAGAGTGATATCAAGTTATACGTGATTTTCAACATCCTGGAGGTGGGTGATAAACTGTTGAGTGCCGTGGGACAGGATATCTATGAGTGTCTATTTTCGAGTGAGACACTCTCGAGAAACTCGGCGGGGCGCTCAAAGGTTCTAATGCCCATGGGTATGTTCGCTTTGGCATTGGTATATACCGTGGCACATGCTGCAACATTATACTTCCACACCATCACGCTAAATGTGGCGGTTAACAGTTATTCGAATGCTCTATTGACTTTACTCATGAGTAACCAGTTTGTTGAGGTGAAGAGTACAGTATTTAAACGGTTCGAAAAGGATAACCTTTTCCAGCTGACTTGTGCCGATATTGTGGAACGCTTTCAACTTTTAGTCATGTTGGCCGTTATTGGTCTTCGCAATGTTGTCGAGATGGGCGGGTTGAGTGTCCCGCTGGGTGGCAAAGGGGGAGGAGACTCTATGCCAATTCATAGTAAGAGTATCTTGCCTCATGCCTTTACGGTTTTACCAGACTGGTTACTTAGTGGTGAGGTTATGACGCCTTTTGTCATTGTCATTGCGAGTGAGGTTTTGGTTGATGCGATTAAACATTCTTACATTGGGAGGTTTAACAGTATTAAACCTGGCTTCTATGGACGGATCTTGGATATCCTTTGTAAGGATTATTATACCGATGTAAGTATATCCCTCTCCAGAATATATTCAAAGAACACTAACAAGAATAGGCCTTTGTCACGCCATCTCTCACACGTCGAGTCGGTCTTGCAACTATCCCACTTTCATGTCTCTTCTTCCGCGCCTCAATTCAAACGTACCACATGTTGTTATCTACGCATTTGGCACCTCCTATCCCGGCCACATCAACACAGACTGCTTTGACACAGCCCTCGGCAACGCCCTCGCCCGCCATCATTGAAGCCTTTAACAAGTTTGACGCACTCATCAGAGACTCTCTTGGTCGAAGTGTCCACGGTGACCCGTTTGATGAAGCTGATGTTTCTACGGGGTTAGATTACTGGCTTCGCTGGACATCCGACGACGTCATTGCCCTTGTAACTATGCTCGTTGTATTCTTCATTGTCTTTCTTATAGCTTTGATTGTCAAGTTACTCCTGGGAATGGTCCTCTTACATTACTCTCGCTCTCGCTACGCCGGTATGCTTAGTCAGGAAGAAGCCATCAAACGGAATGAACGTAAACCAGATGACTGGGACGCGGGGAGTAAGAGACTTGGAGGATACGGAATGGTAGAGGTACCTGACGATAAAAAGAGGTGGGTTAACGCTGACCCAACTGAGGGAGCTAAGAAGGGAAAGGCGGCAAAGGATCTTAATTTAGTTTCGAGGTATGAGATGGTTGCGAAGAGGATTTGGTGAGATTTTTTTAAATAATGATAATGATAATTTTGAGATATATGTATGTACATACATACACAGGTGTTATTCGTAAACGTGCAGGGAGATAGACAAGACTAGTCCGTCAAAGTTGATGACATCACTCTCCATAGACACTCATTGAATAGGTCATTGGTAGGGTTATGATGTCTGAGCCCCACAAACCCTAAATGTCTCTGCCTTGCATTGCCCCAAATACGTCATATACGACAAAACACCGGGCCGCACGTTGGAGTCTCAGAAAGATAAGCTTGAATGAACTTGCTTAGTCTACAATTCATTAATCTTAGCTTTGAAAATATAAAACTCATCCAAATTCTACCTCGATCTTGCCTTAAAACCCACGATATCTACCCCACAGTCAACTGCAATTAGCGCAATAACTACCGTAAGCAGATCCCCTACAGCCTTGTCGCTGTCACGTGTCAACTCTAACTTTAATGATAGATATATAACTTCAATCATGGCTTGCTGTTCTTCCACTCCTCTTGTTAACCACAATGGTAGCACTGTGTCTACTGTAGTGGACACAGTTATGAAGCCGGAAAAGTCAAAGTGCATCCAGTGTGGTGACTTTGAATGTTGTTGCCTTCCAATTCCTTGCACTATTATGTAGATATTCTGCTTACACCAAATATACATATTAATCTACAGTAACTATGTACATTCAAACTCTATGCGAAGTAATCTCATATATCCTTAAAAAACAGAACCCACACCGTAACGCCATACAATGCAATAGACCCAAAAAACTCCATCATGACACGAGACTGTCCAGGTCAGACCAGCCCGCCGTTTCACGAGCTTCGGCCGCCATAGTTGAACTTGATTTGCCACTGGCAATCTTCAAAGTATCATCTAAACTTGGAACCTCGATACTGGCCAACCCATCCAACACTCTTTTCGCCTTATCAACCTGTGCATTTATCGCGGTAGTCTCTGCCCGAATCTTGTCTAGTCGATCCTGCATCATCGAGATAGCCTGCTCTCTGGCTTGATGTGGTCGGTATTCGTTGAGGACGTGGTGAAAGTTGATGAAGAGAGTACGTAGGTCGGTGATTTTGTTACCGGCGGCTTCTGGGTCAATGCTCATTGCGCCGGTTAATTCGAGAAAGTTGAGAAGGATGGACTTGGCGAGGCGCTTGAGTTCGAGGGCGCGGTCGATGTGTTTGACTTCTTTGGGGGATGCGGCGGTCGCTGGAGCGGAGACAAGACGGTCCATGCCTTGTTCTTCGAGAGAAGGTAGTTTGTCATCCAGCTAGAGAGAAAAGTTAACATCAACCACAACGTGAAAGATATGATACTCAACTTACAGTGTACATATCCCCAAAGACCCTCCATGTGCCATTTTCTGGCTCCGACGGTGGCTGCAGATACACCAAGTCCGCCGGAATCTTGTCCTCCGGAATGCGCCCCGCATCTCCTGGGGTGGCTGTATTCAAACCTACCGGCAGGATAGACTGGCGCAAAGCCTTCATGCGGGCGAGGTTCTCTGGGGTAAATGATTGCCAGAATGGCGGGGGATCCGGAAGCTGACCAGCAAGAGCGGCTCGCGCTCCTTGGTTGGGGTCTTGGCCAGACATGGCTTTTAAATTGCGCGTAGGCGACGAGGAAGACCAACGATTGATGACCGGAAGGCAGGGTTGGACGTGTCGGATGAATCTCAAGATACTTTTGAATGGGGGTTGAATTGTATTTTAGACACGTGATTTTTACGCTTAGCTGGGTTAAATTGCTACCACCCAGTTTGGCTAGGGTTGGATAGCTAGGGGTCGTTACTTTGGGCTTGAATTTCAGATTGTTTTCGCAAGTCGTTCGTCAGACCATTGAGACATTATCTTTTGTTTTTTTCTTTTCATTTATTTGCCATGTCGACCAAATCACAAACTATCGGTCGTATCACCCACCCGATTTACCTTCCCAATGGCCAATTAAGTTGCCTCATCTGCGACGAGATCGTAACTGACGAAGCATCATGGACGACACACCTCGCCAGTACAGGGCACCAGGCCCGCGCGCAACAACCTGAACGAACACATACGGGACATAAAAGACCATTGATGAATGGGACTAAAGAGGACGAGGATGTGGTTATGACAAGCGATTCTCCGGCGAAAAGACCACGACCAAATGACCTGGAAATTGGCATTGCGGGGACACCAACTGGAAGACGATTGTCGGGAGCTCCTGGGGCGGGGATGGAAATCACCATGGCTACAAGACCAGCAACTCCAAAGGTTATCACGACCGCCGATAAGAATGGGATAGATGCGCCCGAGGAGATAGCAAATACCGAATCGCAAGACGCTGATAATCTCGACGATGAATGGGCTGCTTTTGAGGCTGATATTGCAGCAACATCTACAGTGTACGACAATGCTACTGTTTCTGCTGTGGCGTTAACGCGCGAACAGGTGGAGGAAAAACAGGCGGCTAAGAAGGAGCCTGTAGTAGAGTCAAGAGAGACTATGGCGAGACGAGTAGAAGGGGAGAAAGAAGATGCGACAAGACAACTTGAGATGGAGTTTGACGAAATGGCGGAGTTGGAAAGTAAAGTTAAGGAGTTGAAGGAGAGAAGAGAGGCATTACGGAAAAGTAAAGGGACTGAGATCAAAGTAGAGATCAAAAAACCAGTTGAAGAAGAAGAAGATGATGATGATGAAGATAATGAGGATGATAGTGAGGATAACGAAGACGACTGGGCTGGGTTTAGATTCAAAAGTGCCATTCATTAGAGGGTTGTTATATACACTATAGACTCGTGTTAGTTGTACAATAAACTTGGGGTTATCACGACCCTATGACGTCATTGATGCATCACACAAGTTTTCCAATTTTTCTACAAGGGTTGTATACTTTTATCACAAGAGACATGTGGCCACTACTGTGATCTCCACCATTAGACCTTTTCGGACATCTGAAGAAACCCAACTTTTCTTACTACAAAGGCGGTCAGTCCTTCCAACATGATGGTCCGGATGTCAATCAACCGTGTTCTTCGACCAACATTCCTTGCCACACATGTGGTCAGTTTCTTTCCCCTTGGCGCTTCAACATGTGTACAATGTACATACATACGTAGGGCTTATTAGGCTAAGAAGGGAGACCGACGTGTTGCTACCCAAAGGCCGTTTTTCGTGACCCCGTCAATGACAAAAAGAACAAGGATAGAAAAGAGCACGATTGTGCGTTGGCAAGCTGGAAAGCTAGCTAGCATCCTTGGGAGTGTTGTACGACTGACTGACTCCTCTTCATACAGAGTTACTTGAGCCCCACACCACTGCCTATGTAAATTACATACGTTGGGGATGGGAGGGAAGTCACAGACCTTGTTCGAAGGATGAGTTTGTCCGACCAGACAGTCTGGCCTAAAGGCCTAATTGAGAAACCTGGAACCAACAGACAGGACTTCATGGTTGATGGAGCAGGGTTCGTAAGTGGGAAATATCCTAATCTGAAGTCTGTGAGTTTAGGGCATGGTCCGATTATTAAGTAGTTGATTACGTTAGTATTGATAGAAAGAAACGACGTCGTGGACTTACCAATGGTCGAATTTCTTTCTGTAAGCGACTTATGTAGGTCTATAGTTCTTGATGGATTGTACGACCTCGACAAAACTTGATACTCCAACATACCACATGTTCATTAGAGACAGATTAACGGGCCGAAATAAGTTGTCTCTTCCGCATCGCTTCTCAAAATAGCCACATAAACATGCCATTCTTGTTAGTTGCTGCCCAACTTAGGTAAGGCTCATGGCTGCAGATACGGTCAACTATCGGTATCTAGACGCATACGAGAGAATAGGATGATCCTCCAGCTGGGACCACTCAGGTCATGAGAGATACAACTCGGTTGGAAATTGTGGCTTTTGGAGGAAGTCTTGAGCTCAGACTACCTCCAAATTACTACGGTCCGCTACACACACTACATGGGATATCTACATGCAGGAACCAATGAAGATTAGACGGATATGTACTGCCTGCTCTTGAGGCTACCCCTCCCCCTACTTTCATGCTTGACCAACCACATAACGGACAATATGGTGTGCTGTCCAAAAAGGCAACAGTCTGCATTCGGATTGGCGCCGTGGCAAGTCCATGGTTGCTACCATCCACGACTCACATGCAGGACATGACATTTAACAACCACTTATAAGTTGGGCACCGGCACTCATCCTTCTCGAACGCCACGTACCATTTTCCATAGCCACTGTTACCGCACGAGTAATCTGCAACATCCTATAGTGCTTCGTTGATCCTCTCAGGCCTACGCAAGGAAGCTTTGCACGACAGCAAGTCCGTAGAGACCCTGGCTTCTCCCCGAGAATTGTGTCCTCCCTGCATCTGACGGGGTTCTCGGTAAGTGGAACATATAGTCAGTAACGTGTCAAAACATAGCGGTAGGATTTCGGGATAAAGATGCGGGTGATGAATAGGGTGCCTGTTTAAGAGGATCGGGATATTCTTTCGACTTGTGAGGCTGACGCCACGAACGGCGTTTTCTGGTAATTGTGACTGGTCATGCGTGGCGATTCAAAGACTGGTTGAAGTTACTTTTTTGGTTGGTGGTGTTGGCACGGGGAGAGAGAGATTTGCTGCTGATCCTGCATGTTGATGAAGACGGGATACTTTTGGTGTGTCGGGAAGTTTTGCGGAGGCGAAGAAGAATAAGTTGTGCAAGCTATAGACTACGATGTACCATGGTAATAAGTTCTTGATTCGGAAAATGGTGTAGTTTCTTTTGTTGGTGGCGTATGTATGTACATGATACCAGACATGAAGCTTTGTATGTACACGATGATGATTGTAGAAACAAGACATGTGAAAACAACATTACTAAAGACTAGCTAGAATATATCGTTGCACAAGAACAAGCACAAACATAGATTAGCTGACTCGATGGGTGTACATTGTGATATCTACATAGATATCCCCCAAAACTACCGAAAAATGCCTTTGTCTCTGACTTTTTTTTCGAATTCACTACAAAATACCCGGTTAACTCCATTCATGCATTCATATTTCAGCCCCACTCACCCTAGTCTAGACGGCCCGGCCGGTTCCCGTGGCCGCCACAATTCCCTTATTGTAACAGTAGCCCACCAGTAGTTCTGCAGTGCCGCATCGGGCTCGCTTGTCGCTCCTGCCAAGGGAATCCAGGGCGTGGCCGAGCCCAATTGCTACCTTTCAGCCAAGTATACCGACATCTAAAAGAATGTGTACAAAAAAGAAGGGGTTCCTGACCCAATCGGCATGGTCCGGGGAGGGGAGAACCAAACCAAGTCACCCTGAGTCGGGCAATAAGTAACTATTAGTTTCCAATTCGGGACAGGTGCTGGCTGTTCTAACGACGGGGCGTGGCAACATCAGGTCGGGCTTGGTTGGCTTAGATGCGAGCTGATGGACGGTGCATCGCGTGCTTCGCTTGAGCATGTGCACTTGAACTGTCGGATTTGCGGGGAGGGGTGAGGCGATCGCCACTGGAGAGTAAAGGGAAGGAACTGGGCCTAGACTGGAACCTAACATGCACCAAGGCCGGCTGGACGATGCGACGAACGAACATGTATGTCGTCGGGTTACCGGAAGATACCAAACGGGGAGATATGCAAGAGGCATGTGTGTGTACACTTTATGAGGCTTCGTAGACGAGACAAATAGAAAGAGATATAAGGAGCATCATGAAGCCACCATGATGGTATATTACTTTTGAGGTTTCCACAGTTGCATTCCAAGCCAAGACTTCTTAGAAAGTCAGTTATATATCCTTGATTTGCGTCTTCCTATAGCTCCTTTTCACTGCACTTCCTTTACAGTTGGTTACTTTGTTCCTATTACTCCACTGAAATCTATCGACGACGACGATACGTTTTGGCAAGTTTACACATTCACATACAAGCTTGTAACTACTTTGTACCGCACGAACAATCAAAGACACAAGTCGTGGTAAGTCTAAACTTTGATCACTTCCTATGTGGAAGCGAGCTGTGGCTATTGTGGGGTGTGTTTAGCCTTGTCTATTAGGTCATTATATAGATTGGAAGGTTAGGCACACCTATCGACGGGATGGGACACACCAAAGAGCACTACTTCCACCTATAAATGTCAATGGGTGGCTACATGGACTTTCGATCAAGATACTAACAAGTTTCTCTCTTACTACAGGCTTACGTTTACGTCTTATACCTATCTCTCAACATAACATATCCTATTCCATGTGTCACTACGATCAAGTTGTGTGGACCTGCGGCTTCTGGCGCTGGGACCGTTTCCGTCTTCGCTGTCCTGGAGAAACTCGCACCGGAGAAACTTGTGGAATGAAGCTTGTCTATGAGACTCTTCAACGTCCTACAGTTTGTTCTTTGTGCATCAACCTCGCCAAAAAAGAACGCCGTCTAAGGAAAATGGCTGCTGATCTTGAAAGGTGGCGGAGAGAGGGAAATAGACCGGCAACTATAGACAGGACTAGTGGCGAGTATTGTGAGGTTTATAGTGAGTGGATGCAAATGCAAATAGACCATGCTGCCAAGTCGGATCCAAGCGGGGTAGTGGCTATGGAAGAGGCGTGGAAGTTACAACCACCCTCCGAACTAGGCATTTTGAAGCCATTGCCTACACCGTCGACGATTAATGTTTAGGGGGGTCTAGAGCACTCGGCTAGAAGGGAGAAAAGAGCGCGATATGGACAAGAGTGGGACCGGTGGCGGTAAGCATGTCTAAGCATGTACATACATACATAGTGTCAGTGTTATAATAGGAGCCTAGAGAGGCGTTTCATTGTCTGCCAGAACTGGTTATAGTGAGGTTTGGGGCTGATTGAGGGGTACGCCACAAGTACTAAGTGGTATAACTGTTATTATATAGAGATAGACATGTTAAGACGTACGTGTCCTGTACCGGGCCAATAATATATAAGTGGCGTTCATCGACCGAGGACTAGTATTCTTTCATCCGAGCTGCAGTAGCCTCATTATGACAGGTCAATTCGTTTATGTTCATAGGACAATGACAACCCACGACAACAACAAATATGCTATTGATATGTGCATATATACCCACATCACGTTCTGTTGATAACCAAGAATTCCCGAGTCTCCAGTAGGATCCCCATAAGCCCCGGTTTTTCCTTGGCCCCTTGGGAACTTCAGATCCACTCAAAAGTGGTTCCGTAAAACTACAAACTCAGCTCAAAAGATATTCCTTGATGTACATACGTGTACGTATATACGTATTAATGTATATTCATAATCAACATCAAGGCCCTTGTATTGTATGTTATGCACCATCCCTGAATTGATAGACCACGCCTGCATGCATATATGTACACATATGTAGACACCCGAATCACAAGGTTACAGCCAATTGACGTCACTCACAAGCTTAGATGAGGGAACAGTGGAAACATAAACAGAGCATTGTTCTCCGGCACAACAAAGGCCCCACCTTATTCCATATCTAGCCGTGGAATACCCACATGTATAATCCTTTCTTTACTTTTCCGCGACGTCTTAGCAGAGACTATGTATGTAAATGCTGTGAAAAAAACAATTAATTTTGTATGTAAACAAGGCACTGGTATCTCATCGGAGTTGCTCCGGTTCTTTTTCTCCGTCTTTTCCCTACTTCATAGCCTCGGCAGCATCCTTGAAGGTTCCAACAAGTGGTCTCTTTGATCCTTCTCTTTCACGGACAGTCCCCATCTCAACTACGCCGACATCATCATCGTCTCCTTTCTCGACTGAAATGGCCGCGATGACATCTTGGTTGTCAGATAACTTGGCAAGTAACTGTTGGTATCGCAAAAGTCTATCGTGTTGACCTGCGTAGGCGAAAGGAGCCGGAGGAGGGCGGGAATTGTCTCCGATTTCATAGACGTCGACCATGTTGCTGGATTATGTTAGCTTATGTGTGGCTAGCTACGCTAGTATACTTGGAACTTACTCGGCAGTGCGACTCGCCATCCTCTTAAGAGCGTCCTCCTCTGGTCGAACTTCAGAACCATCCTCCAGTGGCGAATATACCATGGAGCCGTATTCTGGTCCATAGACATCATCATGTGGATTCAAGGGTCTTCGTTCTTCATTCTTGGGATTCGTTAGTATAAGAATGTGTGAAAAGCAATTAGCTCGACTTACTTGATCCTGGCCATCTCCTCTCCCACCAAGACACGAACAAACAGCGCCCATTTTGGTGGATTGAATATATCGCCCCGGTCAGTCGCTTGGTCTGTCTGTATTTTCGCAGGCCCCGGTGTGGAATGCAAAAGGCTGCTTGGATAAGATGAAATCAAAAAACAACTTTGCAGATATGCAGCAGCTGAGTGTCCCCAAAGCTTGAAGTGGTTTCTGGTGCCTTAGTAGCCTGTGAATACAAACAACAATCAATTAACTCCAAACATCCCTAATCTGAAAAAAAAAGTATATATAGGCAGGTAGGCGCAAAAAGCAACCACGAGAAAGAAAATAAAAACTGGTGTATATTAAAGAGTGTAAGAAGGAAATAACAATGCCGAATCAACCAGTATAGTTGGAATAAACTGGTGATAAATTTTTGTTGAATGGCGATTGATAAAGCAATTGGCGCTACAAAGTGTGGGTTGTCGCATTTGTCGCGACTGTAGGTGACTGAGCCGTGCTCGTAGCCTTGCGACCACGGGACAATGATGTCACGTGGTTGGTGTGTGTAGGGTTATGTTTGTCCGTTTGTCCCTCGTCACGTGTCCCTGAGCAGATAACGATTGTGAGGCACTTGTGTTCACGTGACTGTCTGGTTTTATAACCCCGCTTGACAACTCGATTAACCCTACAGTTTGTTGGTTTTAGAAACAAGTGAGAAACAAAAACAGCGCATTTGATCCAGAGATACTTATGCATGTATAGAGGTTGATGTAACACATGCGCAAGTCAAACATGGCCCTCATTCTATAGTCTTCATTCTGCTCGAGGAAAGACATAGCAATTAGTCAGTATGTATTGAAGAATGAATAGCCATGTTGTATATACACATATATATGTTGGCTAGGGTAACCTTCAATCCAATTATCACATCCTATTGGCGAGTCTAATCCGCCATTTACAGTCGGGGAACCCACCCGTATCAGTCATTACTGAAACATCAATATGAGTTGCCGCCAATAGAATCCGACACCCGATTTTGATGGTAAACTTCAAGCGACCACACAGTCTATAGGCCAGTATTACGTGGACCTTTGAGACCCTGATGCAGAAGGGGCTAGCATGAAGATACGAAACGCAAGAGCTTTTGAGACTATAGTTGGGATCATGAAGTTTATTGGCGCGCGAGAACCGAGCGTTTATAATCGGGGTTTAAGAACTGTCTATAGTTTGTGTGTATACTGAGCTTTGAGCAGACGAGAGAGCCTTGTTTTGAGAACGGAGGGACGCGTGGACGCTGAAAGGTGGCTGACGATTGGTGTTTGATGTTCATTTTTGTTTTCTGGGTCATCATGATTTTGGTGTATTGACCGGTAGAACGGTAATTTTCAAGCCGACATGGTGAATTATACTGAATGGTATACAAGTATACATGTAAACAAAGTGAAAGGCAACACCAACCACACATATATGTACATTAAACTCTATGTTATACATTATATATTCATTCTAGCAACCAGATGATTACGCCCTAAAAGTTGAGGTCCTCAATACTAGTCACCTTGGTCGTCAGAGCTTCGACCGGCGCCGAAAAACGACTGAAGTGAGGTTACAGGGGCAAGATCACCAAAAATTCCATGTCGCCAAGCCTACATCCCGGCTTGGCAAGAACATCAGAGAAGAGAATCTCAACGTCAGTTGGTCAATTGAATATCATGAAGACCAAACTTACAAACGTGAGGCAAATAATTATCGCTCTAGATACATGCGATGGCTCATACTGGAAAGTTTTACACCAATTAGACTATGTATGTACATACGTTCGTCACATTTGTCCTTATCATATGCCCAACTGTATTCTTAGCTTTAGTTTTCCTGGCGGCGGTTATCTGCCCGGTCGAAGCTGTTTTCAATATGGGACGTTTTTGCCTTGGCATCATGTGGCTCAGATAATGTTTGTATAGACCTTCTAGGTTCTAGAGAAAGCTTGTTTCTACGTGGGTTTAGTTCACGGTAGTCTTGGCGTTGACTTGAGCAACCTACATATCAATAGCCATGAACAAACTGTTAATTTTACCAACCATGAACAAGCCTGCCAGTTGAAATGAAACTTCATACTAGATGAGACATATACGTACACGTTCTTACAGAACTTCCCGAGCCGGCATCTACTCTAGTGAAGGTATGTGCATGCTATCAACAGCTAATTCTACGCACTTCACAAAACTTGCTGTTTTTTACGTTTCAGGGAATCAATCTCACGGTCGACACAACCCGGAATCCAAGGGGCCAATGCGGGACATCTCTGTCCGCACCTTCATGAAACCCCTGACCTATGTTTGGTCTCAACAATCAATAATCCACTTGACAAGCAGCCTAGAAAGTCAGCTCAGAATAACGAGGATACCGTGCAGACGATAGAAGAGCTTGACACCATGAAGTTTCTCCTGTCTATTTCCTTTAATTCTGCGGCCACCGGAACTTCGTGGTTTCGAGGCTTGAACAAGGCATGGGTCATGCAACGACCACATTTGTCTTATACATGAAAGAGTTCATGTTGCGCAGACAGGGGATATGAGGAGGAGGCAACTTGATGTTTCCAAAGGAGGCGACGGCAATATCACACAAGCCAGGTTTGGGAGATCCGTAGAGGTCCATGGTGACACGCCACTTTGTATAAGTATCTGGTGGACTGCCCATTTCTGCGGCACATCGGAGTTTCTGTTCTTCAGACTTGCTCTCACACAAGCTCAACACCAACAGCTTCTTTTCACCAAATTCTCTTCAGATCTTGTAGGCCAGTTCCTCGATCAACTTAATTTCTTGTCTATACATTCCATTTTCCTGTTACGCTATCACACACGCTTGGTCGTCTGTCCTCACTTCTTTCGTCTTGTTCTCTTCGTTTTACTCTTGTTTGTTTTTTTACTTTCCCCCCGGTGTTTCGATATGTCCCCTTCTCTCAACTCCCTTCTCCTGGCCACTCTCGCCATCGGCCAGGCTGCTTTAGCTGCTCCTTACCCCGTTGCCGAGCCCCAGCCTGCTACCGTTGGCGGCTCCGGTTGGTCGGTTCAGCAAGTCCGTAATGTTAACTACAAGCGGAACGGCCCGCTCGCTTTGGCTAGTGTCTACACCAAGTATGGCGCTTCCATGCCTGACTCGCTTGCTACTGTCGTCGCTAACGCTCGCATGGCTAAGCGCGCTACTGGCTCTGCTACCACCAACCCCGTCGATTCTTCCGATACCGAGTACCTCACTCCCGTTGACATCGGTACCCCCCCTCAGACTCTGATGCTTGATTTTGACACTG
Organism: Huntiella savannae; assembly: GCA_001483325.1. Taxonomy (NCBI): domain Eukaryota; kingdom Fungi; phylum Ascomycota; class Sordariomycetes; order Microascales; family Ceratocystidaceae; genus Huntiella; species Huntiella savannae. The sequence goes on along the minus strand of LCZG01000052.1, from coordinate 34,303 downwards.
GTTCTTCTGACTTGTGGGTTTTCTCTACCGAGACTCCCAAGTCTGAGGTCAAGGGTCAGACTGTTTATAACGCTGCCAACTCCAGCACTGCCCAGAAGTTGACCGGATCTAAGTGGTCTATCAGCTACGGCGATGGTTCGGCTTCCTCTGGTGACGTCTTCATGGATACTGTCACCATCGGTGGTATGACTGTTCAGAGCCAGGCTGTCGAGTCTGCTACCAAGGTTTCTTCTCAGTTCACTAGCGAGAAGAACCTTGACGGTCTTTTGGGTCTTGCCTTCAGCACTCTCAACACCGTTTCTCCCAAAAAGCAAAAGACTTTCTTCGACAATGCCATGGCCAACCTTACCCAACCAGTATTCACTGCTGATCTCAAGCACAACGCTCCTGGAAAGTACAACTTCGGTTTCATTGACGATACCGCTCACAACGGCACCATTGCTTTCACTGATGTTGATAGCTCCAAAGGTTTCTGGGGCTTCACCTCCCAAGGCTTCGCTGTCGGTGATGGTGCTGTCACTAACACTGCTATTTCGGGTATTGCTGACACCGGTACCACCCTGCTCATGCTTCCTGACGCCGTCAACACTGCTTACTACAAGCAGGTCAAGGGTGCCGCCTTTGATAGGACCCAAGGTGGATTCACCTTCCCTTGCTCGGCTGATCTCCCCGACTTCTCTTTCGAGGTTGGTGGTAGTATGATTACCATCCCCGGTTCTTTCATGAACTTCACTGCTGTCACTGGCACTACTTGCTTCGGTGGTATGCAGTCCTCAGATAGCATCGGCACTAACATTTTCGGTGATGTCGCTCTTAAGGCCGCTTTTGTTGTCTTTGATGGTGGTAACAACACTATTGGTTGGGCTTCCAAGGCTCTGTAAGGTGTTTTGGCTTCTGATTTTGAGTTTTGGATTTGAGCTGTTTTATACATACAATTGCCACAGTTTTTTTCTTTTTCTTACCTTGCTTTTTTCATGTTTTTTTCAGACGGGAGAGTGGATAAATTGTCTGCACGAATCGATGTAGGATTATGCTTTTTTAGATCAATAAATTGAGCGAAGTTTTGTTTTTGGTGATTCGTTCGAAGCCATTTATGTGAGCATGTTTGTAATTGTAATGTCACTTAGGCTTAATGATTAACGGAACTATGGATGACCATGGCCATGTTACAGATGCGGCTTATGTCAAACGCTTGGCTAAATTGATTGCCGAATGACGATGTGGCGCTTTGGTCACGTGATTATAAACTGACATGACATGAATGGCTCAATTGGGAAGTATGTTTTCCCGTACGACATCATCCTACAACTGTCACTCTTTAACTTGTCAAGTGTGGAGACATTGACTCATGACAAGTACCCAATTTAAGACATAAACACCAACATATTGAACAAAAGAACTTGCGACAAAACATAAAACTGTATATTACACAAAAAGCAAACCAAAACAAATGTCATCCAATGAGATCCTGCGAGCCAAACACATAAAAACAACAGAGATATGAAGAAAAAAACAAAACGCCAATCCCATCATTTTGATTAGGCGCAGCCACAGTAGCAAATGCTTGACCACTCAATGGCCATTGTACTAGTAGCAACGCCTGTAGGTTAAATCACGTCTAGTTCTTGAAGACGGCATCGACAATCTCGCCAGAGCGGATAGCCAGGACGGAAAGCAGAGTGTCGGAGATCTAGAGTAGAGTCAAGAGTTAGTTAATGTGCCAAGCAAGTTTGTTATGTGTTCTGGAATGTTAACTTACACCGTGGGTACCCTCGCAGCAGCCCTGCAGGTAGATGCCAGAGCCCTCGGCAATGGAGCCGGGCTGGAACTTGACTCTGTATTGACGGTCGACCGCCATTTCGCGGGCGGAGCCGGCAACATCCACAGTCCAACCATCGTATGGGGTGTTGCTGGGACCAACCTTGCCGGGGAGCATGTGCCACAGATCCTTGAGGATGTTGACGTGTGATCTCCGCTGGTAACCAGTGGCAGCAATGATAAGATCCAGATCCAAAGTCTCTACAGGAGTCTTCTTCTCGATGGGACCGTCAATGACGGGGTTCTGCTCACTAGGCACAACGTAAGTGTTCATGTGGAGCTTAAGGCCCTTGGGAGACTGCTCCAGCTGAGTCATTTCGCGGGCGCCCAGGATGCGGTGAGGCCAGCGAGTCTCATCGGGACCAAGCTCACGCTTCTGCTCGTACATGCGCTCAAAGAGAGCCTCAATGAGCTCCAGACGAACAACACCGTAGTTGGTAGCACGAGCCTCGGTGAGAAGGAACTTGCGGTATTCGGGGGCACGGTTCCAAACCTCCTGGGTGAACTCCGGGTTGAAGACCGAGTTGATAAAGGGAGAATCGTCACTGGGGCGCAGGAACTCTGAGCGCATGACCAGAGAGGTGCGGGAGTTGGGGTACAGGGTCTGCACGTTGGCGAAAATCTCAGCGGCACTCTGACCACCACCAATGACGGCAACCTTGTAGGGCGCATCGCGATCCTTAAGGAGCGAGTGGATCTTGGAGCAGTACTGCGAGGAGTGAAGCACGCGAGAGTCCTGCACGTCAAGAACGGGAGGAAGCTTGGGCTGACCACCGACACCAATCAAAACGTTCTTGGCACGAATCGTGGTGACACGGCCAGTGTGCACGTTGCGCGACTTGACAGTGAAGCTCTGGACGGCACCCTCGGCCGGAGTAGCATCGGGAGTGACGGAGATGGCCTCCTGTGAGTAGCGAACCAGGTGAGTGAAGTGAGACGCACACCATCTAAGGTAGTCCTCAAACTCAGCACGAGCGGGCAGGAACGTGCTCAGGTTGATGAAGTCAATGAGACGACCGGCGCTTTGAAGGTAGTTGATGTAAGTAAAGTGGGAGCGGGGATCACGCATGGTAGCCAGATCCTTCATGAAGGAAATCTGCATCTTGGCGCCGGGAAGGAGCATACCCGGGTGCCACGCAAACTGGTTCTGCTTCTCAAGGAAGGCAATCTTGGGGGGACGACCATCAGAGCGCAGGGAGCGGCCGTTGTAAGCAGCATCGTGGGTGGCAATGGCAACAGCCAAGCTGGCAGGGCCGAAACCAAGGCAGACAAGGTCGTGAAGCTCATCAGAGCTGGCGGCGGGGAGAACATTGTCAACCAAGGTAGCGGGAGCAGAAGAAGTACGGACAGTAGTCACTGAGCCGCTGGTGGTGCTGCCAGCGGGGGTGTAGGCAATAGGCGAGGTATTGCCAGAGATGTCAAGGTCAAGGTGACCGTCATCGATATGAGGAGACATTATGAAGAATGAGTGGGTAGTGGGGTAAAGACTAGGGGTATCAAAATAGCCACAAGGTGGGGGGTGTATGAGCTCAGATGTTGTTGTTGAGGCAAAGAGAAATAGAGCCTTAAAAAGACAAAGATAAACAAGTGTAAATGGAGAGAAGATATGATGGAGAGGGGGTGAATAATGGCACAGACAGGAAATGCAACTGTCGTCAAGACGGGAAGCTAGTGTCTGGTATTGTAGAGTGATAAAGGATGACGATTATATGAGGGGGATAACAGCGATACCACAGATAGTACGCTATAAAATGGGCAGGTTTTTGGTGTTAAGTCGTGTAGAAAGGACACTCGAAACAAATGATGCAATGAAGCAGGTGTAGAGTAGCTCGGTATATGAAAGAGCAAAGAGAATAAGAGATGACAGGTCGATTATGATGAAGAAAAAGAACAATGAGGAATAGGAGCACAGAAAGATGGATAACCGGGGACAGCTGTTGATTTATACATGATGGCAAGTGGGATTCCGACGGGGAAAATAGAAGCAAGACAAGCCGAAACACAAACCCAAGTATACACCGGGATAGCGTACAGTACTAGAAAAGGTGTAAAAATAAACCCGGGCCGCAACGGCAAGGTGAGCGAGAACGTCAGAATCGATAAATTGTGGATTTTTGAGCTCGCGGGGTGATAATTCCTATTTGGGGTGCTGTAGGAATCACGGTTCAACTTCTGTTTCTGGGATTATATGAGTTTAGAGCTTTAGCCTTCAGGTCAACAGAACTTGAAGGAATTAGAAGGAGATTGGGGAGCGCAAGGGGCTTAGGACATCAACATAAGTCGCAAAGCTTGAGTGCACGGAGAACGAATGGCAAAATCATTATGTTGAGTCTGTGATAGTTGTGGAGTTTCCCGTCATTGTAGGACTTTCAGGACTTTTACGTTTCTTTGATGGCATTGTTCTATGTTCTATATGTACATATGTACATATCTCTGGACACTTGCTTTTCATGTGTATGAACATCTCCGATGACATCCATGTTGGTGAAATTCAGCATGTACTAATGACAAGTCTGTAGTGTAGTGGGTAGCTGTACAGTGCATCAGCCAGCCAACTTTCTCCGACCAAGGTAACATGTGTGGGGTGTAAATGGCCCCACCAGTCCTTCTCACTAACACACACCCCTCTGCCGTGTTTCCACTCCACAAAACGCACATACAATACAATACACTTAGGTTTATAAGTATGTACATATGTATGTGTTCACATAGTCCAGTGAGCTTACGGAGTTCTACAATCCAAAAAGAAGTGAATTCTCCAACATACATCTAGTATCACAGTAAGTTTAAAGAAAACCAAAGCCGGTCTAATAGCTACTGGACCGCGTGTGGGGGCTTTCGGAGGACGTGGCAGAGGAGCCAGTGGATAAAAGCTACTACAAGCCCCCCCTGTCCCTTAGAAGTCTCTTTTTTTCGTGGTGCAGAAAAATCAAATCTGATAAAAATTTCTGACATGGATTGGCCATGACGGGCTGACTGAAAACACAGTCGGGGCCAGATCAGATAAATTTTTACTGAAGCAAGGGGAAGGCGAAGAGCGGAAGGGCCAGAAAGAGACCGTTGCCAGTTGCGGTTTCTTAGTCCGTGAGAGTCTCGGATTCGGAGCTAGAAACTTAATACTAGACGATTTGCAAGTCACGGGGAAGAAGGGGGTTTGTTCAATACCCGAGACTGTCGTCCCAGATTTGGCTGATATTGCGTCAAGATGGCCTAGAATAGCAAATAATCCATCTACCAGAGCGCCATGCAATGACCATGATTGCCGCAGCGAGCGGATATATAGTGAAATCCAGGAGCCAAAGTGGAGATTCCGTTGCGATTCTTGTTTGTAGCCATGGTGTTTGCACACATTCTACATAGGTCTAGGCGCTATTGTGGCCTCACGTTGGTCTAGGTCAGAGAGCGCTAGGGCCGGTACATGGCCTATAAAGACTTGACAGACATATGCACATAGACGACATCTTGCGTGATGTAGCTATTTGTGTGTCATCCGAAATTCCAAAACTAGAAAATGAATGCTGTGGTCGAGGAGCGGCCACATAACCCGCCAAGACGGACTCAAAACTTGTATGTATGTCGTGTTGTGTGTTTTCTGTTTTGCGTGGATTTCCCCGTCCGTGGCACACCTGGGGTTGTCTCAGTTATCAATCAGTATAGTTGATGGTCCTTGCAGTGTCAGTCTAGATCTTATCAATCAGGCCACAATTGACTACTGAAGAATCGCTTGGGGTTGAGGACTCGAGATACCGCCGAGGCATGTGCGGGGATTTCCGGACTTCTCTGGGCTAAGCTGGCTTGAAGTTTTCCTGCTTCCTCGGGTCAGAGAATTTCACGTTTCAAGTGGAGTTGGCATTTCGATATACTGTCAAGTCGGTGGCGAAAAAAGCCCCTGCATGTGTTGGAACAACTGAAAAGCCGGCGAGAAACCGCAATACAAGCTTAAGGATTTTAGATTGATAAACCACATGCAAGAACATGGAAAGCAACGCTTCACAATATTTATTACGTATATAGCTCATTCTAACGTGCTTCTAAACCAATATTGGCTGAATTTGTGTTCCCGAAAGAGATGATCATCGCATTTCTGTCCATCTCAGGATGATGGAGAAAAAAACGATGTAAACCCACAGTCCGCTTTCATGTCAAACACCAAACTTGGTTCGTAGGGGAAAAAAAGAGTCCATGGACACAGGCGTCTCAGTTTTAACTTGGCCTCAAGACGTCATGGAACCCTGCTGATGAACGTCTCGATCTCCACCCTCGATCCGAGTTTCCATCGCGTGCCAGATCATGCCATGTTGTGTCTTGTGTGCGTCAAAACTCTGCAAGGGCGGAGGTGGCCTACGTCGCATGCGCATTAGCCCAGTAGTAGACTGCATGTGCATTTCTATGTATGGATATACATACATAAGTGAATACGTAGCGAGGTCATCTATTTCGGAATCAAACCTCATGATGCGACGTATCACCGAAAGCAACATAAGTGGCCGGTTCTGAGGACGCATAGTGGGAACAAGGAGACACTAGAGGATTAGGATCTACTCTTCCCCCACTAAGGAGCTCACAGTGGCCCCATTTAAAACTAAATTCATGCCGTGGCTATTGATTGATATGATCTGAGGGCTAATCAGATCCGTAACTCGCCGGCGCAGGAAAAAAAAGAGGAAAATGGTCCACCAAAGGGAATTCCGAAAGCGCTACACATGTTTTTTTCTTCAATACCACATGTAACGCTCCTTTTTCCGCTTCCACACGTCCGGTTTTATCTTCTTAAAATATGGGGAAAATTATGTTTTGTGTTAGATCTATGGATCTGTTATGAATGAACTTTCAGCCGACATGAAGATTACATGTCTGCAGACGCCAGAGGTTTAGTGTGTATGATTCTACGAGACTAAAATGTCGCATGCATGTTAAAATCTGTTATCAATCTAGTTTCCGGTAGTAGTGCATATTTCCGAGTGATTTAAAGAATTATATTTGCCCATTCACTGAAAACAACGGTAGTGAAGAATATCTTCATGCATACGGACCCATATCCCCATGTACAACATAGAACATTGTATTCCCGCCTCGTCTCAAAAAGAAAGTAAAATGCCTCTTTCTTACTGTCGTTCCTCGGCACGGAGAAAAAGTCCCTCTCCAGTCACGTATGTATGAATGTCCACATGTGTGGATGTCCAAGAGAGCCTCTTCACCTACCCAAAAAATACACATTTCAGCTGGGTCTAAGGATTAAAAAGGAAGGAGGACGAAGGCATCATTAGAATCCTGGAATTTTGGATTGCATCTGATTACAAAAGTGTTGGCTAATTGTGCTTTGCCGGTTCTTTTTTGCCGCGACGGACGAATGTGGCTACGCATATGCATATGTATGTATATAACTACGTTTATACATACATGAGTATGTCTAACTATCAAGGTACGACTTGACATGGACTTTTGCTGCAATGGTACATGTCCATGATGCGAACTTGCAAATCTTGTCACTTGTTTATGAGATCTCTATATCCAAAATATCCAAGTCCGCGTTAGTCCCTGGCATGGCGCAGCAAATCCCGAAACAGGTACAGTTGTTCTAGAAGTAATACTCCCCACACCAGTACCATGCCATCAACCCAGTGTACTGCCAATGGATTATTATTGCGTCCAATAGTATAACAAACACATCCCAAAATACTTACATGAGCAATGTCGTCGTTCAAGAAATCAGATGCATGTGTCGCTAAAAAAAAATAAAAAGCAAACAGGCACGGGAAAAACATCGCCTCCACGCCATGATGTAGAGGACAAGGGCCACCCCGCCGCCCCCTCCTGTCGTTTTCTCTGTTGTTCCTGGCTCCTTGTTGTGAAAATTCTGCACCTCGTACAAGGTTTTGGGACAAACACGGGGCTGGTTGGTTCGTCATAGGTGCAGTCGTGACATCTGGGAACCAGGGTTTAGAGGCGGGAGGAGGCGTGCTGAGACGAGGTCGGAGGATCTGATAACGTATACAGAGTTGTTCCGATCCCGGTGACCACCAATGGCATGAATAGATCCTGCCAAAGAGCTTTGGTGATTATGGTTTCCAAATATGAGGTGTACCTATTCAAAGTTGCGATTGATTTATCAATTCAACGATATGATCTGCTGTGAGGTTCAAATAAAGCCATTATACATATATGTTGGCCACGCCAAGGAATCGCCCAAACGTCCCATAATTCCTCACCAGGAACCATAACTTCAATATTCAGGAACCCTCAGACTGTGTGATGTATGTACATCAAGAAACGCGGAGTTTGCCCTGCGCGGCTTTGCCACAGTTCGCACCACGAGCCCACCCGACTCGAATCATTCCGCTCCGAATTTAAATTTAGCCAGGGCGGACTTCATGGCAATTCCAAAATATCATGACAAAATGACAAAGGCCGTTCGGCGGGACCAAATCCTGACAGAAGCGTCCGACAAAAGGACATGAGAACAATTGCCTGCCGGTTGAGATGGTAGGATATCGTGATGCTCTGCAAGCCATCCAACTGCAACATTGAACTTACGAGCATCAAGTTTGTAGACACCGTTAGCGCATGACATACCATAAACGAGGGAAAAAAGTACAAATTTAAGCTACTGATTTTTTTGGGGCCTCACGGATTCGAAAGCTCAATTGGGAACTTAAACGAGCAGATCATGGGACAACTGCAGATTTTTCCTAACATAGTCCACTCCTGCGACACGTTTATGCGATGGTCCACTAGTTTGATCTGATAAAATTGGCGGAATCTAATCAGATGGATAAACTTCGATAGGGTATAACCCTATCACACTAAGTCAAGTCTAGCGTCGGCGGGTGAGAAAATTTGGACACTAAAAAATGTATTTTGACACATCTCATAATATGTGTTTGAGTACACTTCATGTTTATTTGAATGATGGATTTGGTCTTGTATTCTCCAATACGGGAACACTCAACTTTGGGAGTTTCACATGTACAATACATGCATATATTCTCTGCGATGCCCCCAAATACATGGTGGGGGCGCGGCGGGGGTCGTCAATATCGATTACGTCAAAGTTACTTGGATGATGGAGGGGCAACTGCGGCTTGTGAGGCTCTTGGACTCCGATTCTGGAGCACAACTACAACATGGCAGCATTGTTTAAGAGTTCGTGTTGAAAGCTAGACCACAGGAATTCATAGTATAAATGGTTCGATTATGAGTCTTGGCGTGGCAGGTGGACGGAGAAAAACGGAGAGGTTGGGTCAAATTGAGCCGGATGAACGAAAGTGCTATCAGTGAGGTGTATTTCCGTATAACTGCATTTTGATTTTTGTCTCGAGTGGATGTGCGCGCATATTCAATACAAGTTCCTTGTTCCGTAGGATTCCTCGTCAACATTTTGGCCGGAATTTAAGGAAGTCGGACTTACAAGATCGGCGGAGTTTATAACTCAACAAAACCCTATCATATCACGGACAATAGGGTTACATTTTTTATATCCTCAACAAGCGTGATATCCATATCACCGAATTACACATGATGAAGGATTGTGTCAAGTTCAAGTTCACTACCCTTTTCGTATTTACACCTAGTTTGGACATCTCGACGAATGTCAAAGATCATGGAATCTATGCACACACCGACACAGCCCACGCCCATACCGCGGGATGAAGTCTCTTCCCCGCCTCCCCACGATAACCAGAGCCAATCAAAAAGCCGTGATATTGGATTTCAACAAATCACCACAGCATCGTTCGAGCAGTCACGCTACATACAGAGTTCCTATATCCTGTCACGGACAGATTACCCCCCCGGTCAAGGCTGTGTTAGTCCCTTAAACGGCTGTCGTGATTGTCATGTTGGTGTGGATGGACGTTGCAGGGATGAGTAATTGCTGGCTTCTAACAGGCTGGAATTTGTTCAAGGTCTCCACGAAGCTGAGATGGACACTCTTTAATGGGAAATTCGGTAGGAATGCATCATCTCGACTATCACGTTCACTACCACATGTTGTACATTTTGACATTCTGGTGTTTGGTTCGGGTGAATTCAATGGTCTCCCCTGTTACAAGGCGTACTTGTGCATCCATCCATTATGAGAAGGAGCACGGGAACGTTGGAGATGTCAATGAAATAATGACGAAATGGTATCGCGGGCACGAATCACCGGAGTGCATTTACAATCAAGGCATGTCATTCTCAATGCCGGGTGTCTCATTGGTTGCGTGAACAATTCCTTGACACGCAAGGGGGGCATCTTCGCGCTCCCATTGTCCCCAAGGAACAGATCATGACAATACAGTGGATGCATATGGCAGTGGGAGTAGGCAACCAACGAACTGGTACTTCCTGCTCGTCATGATTCACCGTGACCTTTCAGCTAGCGATTATTTACATGGTAATCCTAGATAAAAGTTGTGCCAAGTTGAAGTAATCATGTGTCAGACTTCTAGCACAAACTAGGCCAAGATGTCTCTACATTCTATTCACATGTGTACGTACAATGTGTATACATGCATGTTGGCCGTTAAGGGAAGCCGACATCACACAATGATGTTTCGCGTGCATAATCCGTTTAGATATCTGTCAGGGGTGGGCTCGCGAACTGGTAGGAGTGGGGACTTATACCGTCGGGTCTTGAAAATACCACCTTGCTAGCTAAATTGTACTCCATGCACGCACATATAAAGACATTTTTGGCAGGTGAAAGCTCAACATCACGCCAAAAAATACACAAGTATAGTTTGTTTCGTGTCTTTATACAGGGACGTATAGTGTCAAAAAGTAGTCTTGGCGGACCATTCATAAACGCAATGACATGTGGTTTATGGACATATATACATGTCTATACACATGTGCACATGGGCACAACTTGGCGGGTAGTCAAGGGTCACGTCGGCCGCAACGGTAGGCTTGCCCAAAGAAATAATGCGTCAACTGTTTATGTGCCACTCCCTGGCTGTAGCGTAGGAGCACAAGTAACAATGCATTCGGCCACTCAACATCGAGATAGATCGATGTGGTAATAAAGATGCCATGGCCATTGGCTACTATGGCTATTGTTACTACGGAATAAACGAGCAGGTATACATACAAGTAGTGCGACAGCCACATCGCGTAGGAGCGGGTCTGGTGATTTAATTCTCTCAGCCATTGTTCAAAGAGTATTCCTCGCTCTTGTTTAGTTTTTCCATGCAAAAGTGAATTCTGGATTCTTTTTCTCAACTTGATAGTCATATCGTACCCACACTGAGTGATCTGATACATGTTATGGTATGATTTTGTGCAGTCTTATAAGCAAAGACCCTAGGGTTAACTATATACTAACACCTTGGTAGATCTGCGATCAACTATCGTGAACGATACAAAGACCGCACTAGACTTTCAAGATGAAGGCTATTAACAAGAAAGCAACGTGCCTTGAAGGCCCAACTCTTCTCCATGAGCTTGTTTTCTCACAGAACCATGAAAGCACCTCCACTGCAATAGACGCTCTCCTTCGCGACGGCAAGACCACCAGGTTGACATATGGAGAGCTCAAGTCTCAAGTGTATAATCTTGCTGCTGAAATTCGTCAAGCATTGCCGGAAGAACAGACTTCCGGACCTAAGATCATTCCAATCTTGCTCCCCCAATGCCCCGAACTATATGTTTCGCAATTGGCAGTCCTGGTAGCTGGAGCTGCCTTCTGCCCTTTAAACCTTGATACTCCACCAGAGCGCCTGCAATTTATCCTCAAAGATGTCAACGCTCAGGTTTTGATAACTTCGTTGGATGTTGATATCAGCCAATGGATTTCAAAATCTCAGCTGAGGTCCGTAATTCACGTCGACGAGTCGGCGCTCCCCGCCACCCAGGGGGAAAAGACGGAATTCCGTTTTCCAAAGATTCATACCGAAGACCTTGCCTACATCATGTATACTTCGGGCTCGACCGGTCTTCCTAAGGGTGTCGGTGTATCTCACAAAGCAGCGTCCCAGTCGCTACTTGCTCATGACGAACATATTCCCCCATTCAACCGCTTTTTGCAGTTTGCCGCCCCGACGTTCGATGTCTCTGTTTTTGAAATCTTCTTCCCCTTATTCCGGGGCTCTACTCTTGTGAGCGTATTCCGGCCCTTCATGTTGGATGATCTACCAGGCATCATTCAACAGATGGATGTCGATGCTTGTGAGCTCACTCCGTCTGTAGCTGGTAGTCTTCTAGTCAGTCGGAGTAACGCACCAGGGCTTAAGTTACTCCTTACCATCGGTGAGATGCTCACTGAGCGTGTAATCAAGGAGTTTGGAGGTGATGAGACGAGACCGTCTATGCTTTGGGCTATGTATGGACCGACAGAAGCAGCTATTCATTGGTAAGTTGACACCAGTTAAAGATAAACCGTCGACTCGCAGCTAACATTTTCACAGTTCCGTTCTCCCTGGAATGTCCGCTTCAGCTCGTCCCAACTCAATTGGATTCCCTCTTTCTACAGTCGATTTCTATATCGTGGAAGAAGAGGGCCCATTTGCCCTCAAAGATATTGGCGAAACCGGTGAACTTGTCATCGGCGGCTTTCAACTGGCTGACGGCTACATCAACAGACCTGAGCAGACCCAGGCTGCATTCATCAAAACCCAGTACGGAGTGCTATACCGGAGTGGAGACAGGGCCGTGATGAATCCAGATGGTTCTGTTGAATGCTTTGGTCGTATTTCTCAGGGTCAGGTCAAACTCCGCGGTCAGCGTATGGAGCTTGGAGAGGTTGAACATGCGGCGCTTCGCTATGAGTATTGTCACGGCGCCGTGGCAGCAGTCATCGAACAAGTACTTGTGCTTTTTTGCGCCGTGACACCTGGAAGCCCCGAGAAAAGTATCTGCGAAAGCGGAGTCTTGAATCAGTGCCGCAAATGGCTCCAAAGATTCATGGTACCTGGCGACGTTGTCATTCTAGAAAGTTTCCCTCGATTGGCTTCCGGAAAAGTGGACCGCCAACAGTTGTGCTCATCTTATAAGCCAGTTGACCTCGACGCCACAGAGATGAACTCTGATGACCAAGATGACGGCAAAGCTTTGCTTGAAATCATCCAGCCTTTTGTGACATGTAAGCTAAACCTTGACATGGCGCTTTCGGCTGCTGGTATTGATTCACTAGTCGCAATCAAACTGGCGAGCACCCTACGAAGCCATGGAGCCAACGTCGGAGCCATTGATATTCTAGAGGCTACCCACATTAGGCAACTTTTGCCTTTGATGATTCCAGCGAGTGACCCAGGCGCGGTCATGGATACCTTCAGGTCTACCGCTGTGTCGCTCAGTTCACTGCCACCTAGTGTGAAGCATTTGGATGTTGAGAAAGTCGTCCCTTGTGCCCCAATACAGATAGCCATGATCACCGAGACAATGAAAACGTCTTCAGCATATTGCAACAGGGTTGACTTTGACCTCGGGTTCAAGATATCTCCCCATCAGGCTGTCGCATCCTTCATCAAGATCGCTGCCGCTCACGCTATCCTTCGTACTGGGTTTGCTGTTACCGACAATGGGCTCGCACAGATAATCTTCAAGAACCCGTTTGAAAGCTGTGCTCAGGTCGTTGAAAGACCAGATGACATGTGGGCTGTCCATGGCGATGCAAGTTTCTTGCGACCATGGAGACTCCAGGTGGTTGTTCCGGATATCGACGGACCCTTGAGAGCCGTGTTACATATTCACCATGCTCTTTATGACGGCTGGTCTCTTGAAATGCTGATAAGCGACTGGAATCTTTGTCTCCGGGGCGAGCAAGTACCTCGTCGCACCCCATTTTCAGACGTTTCTGCCTTCTTGCTGGAAGAAAACAACGACTACACTGCATCTCAGAAGTTTTGGGCCTCGCAGCTGCAAGGTATTACTGCAATAAAGTTTCCGCATTTACAAGCTGCTTCGGTACAACCTGGTGCCTTGAAAAAGCCTTGCAAATTTGTTCATCAGATTAGACATACCTCACCTGCTGAGTTATCTCGGGTTGCGAAGCAGACCAGATGTGCACCCCAAACATTTTTCCAGCTTGCGACAGGCTACCTGTTCGCGAACCTCATGGGAACTTCAAGCGTTACTCTGGGAAATGTGTTTTCAGGAAGGACAGAAGCAATTCCAGGAATCCAGGATACTGTTGGGCCATGTATAACCTCTCTTCCCTTGCCTGTACATCTTGATCAGTACCAAAACATTAAGGACGCTTTGATGGGACTGAGATCAACTGAGAAAAACATCTTGAGACATTTGAGAATGCCACTTAGCAAGGTTCTCGAGACTTGCGACTCAAAGACTTCGTTGTGGAACGTTTTGTTTGCGTACCAAGAGACTATGATTGGTGATGTGGTCGGCAGCGTGAAGCAAGTATCCAACCAAGACTATCTTGAGAGTGAGATTCTCCTTGAAGTTATCCCTCTGGATACCGGGTTCAATTTGTCACTACAACTGGCATCGCCTGACATAATACCCGAACAACTCGCTGTTGTTCTTCTCTCAACTTTGGATTCTCTATTCAGGTTGTTTGTATCGCGCCCCTCTACTCCAGTGGCATCAATCAATGAGAAGCTTAACACTCAGAATCTCTCTGTTTTCAACCCGAACTATCAGACGCTTGAACGCACTCCAGACGTTTCAACGGCCTTTGAGCAAGTTGCCCTTAGCCACACTGATAAACCAGCCTTGATTTTCATATCCGAGCTGAATGGCAATGGTGGCCTTCCCGTCTTGAAAACACTTTCATACGGTGATCTCAACATGAGCTCTAACAAAGTTGCCAGGTTGATCACCTGTGTATCTCCGTCGATTCCAAACCCCGGCGTAGTGGCAGTTATCATGCAAAAGTCGCCGTTGTTATACGAAACTATTCTGGCAATTGTCAAGTCTGGACATGCCTATTTGCCACTGCTTCCATCGACTCCCCCTGCGCGCGTTCAAACTATCATCACTAGTGCAAGAGTCAACCTGTGTCTGGTTGATGATTTGGCAATGGAGCTACTTGCCTCCCATATGCCTTGCCAGGTGTTGAACCTGAGTGGCGTTGATCTGTCTAGTGTACCACATGACAATTTAAAACACGTGCCTGACCCGAATAGGCCAGCTTATGTCATTTACACTTCGGGTACAACCGGTGTACCTAAGGGAGTGGTTGCAACCCACTTGAACCTTTTGGGAAACGTCGACGTTCTGACCAACCTCTATCCATTCACTCCAGAGTCTCGTCTCTTACAAGCGTGCTCACAAGCGTTTGATGTTTCTGTATTTGAGATCTTCTGGACTTGGCTCAATGGCCTGGCGCTTTGCTCTGGGACCAACGAGACAATTTTTAGTGATTTTGAACAAGCGATAGTTTCCGTCCAAGCTACGCATCTTAGCTTGACCCCAACTGTAGCATCGCTGTTAAACAGAAAGAATATCCCCTGCGTCAAATTCCTTGTTACTGCCGGTGAGCCTATGACCGAAGATGTTTACAGCGCATGGTCAACAGATGGAGCGCTGTTCCAAGGTGAGTTTCGGAGTTATATTCGAGTAGAACTATGATATTGACAAAATTTGTAGGATATGGACCCAGTGAGACGACAAACATTTGCACCGTCAAACAGATGTTCCCCGGCCAGCACATCTCTCACCTTGGTTTTGCCTTCACCAACACCTCAGCCTTTGTGATGAACAGTGACAGCATGAGACCCGTTCCAATTGGATTTGTCGGAGAGCTTGTCTTTGGCGGTGACCAAATCACCGCTGGGTACCTTCACAACAGTGATCTCACTGATGCTAAGTACTTTGAGCATCCGGACTTTGGGCGCCTTTACAGATCTGGAGATTTGGGACGGATGCTTCCCGACGGCTCCCTGATGATCATTGGTCGTATCGACGGCCAAGTCAAGGTTCGCGGTCAAAGAGTTGACGTGGGAGAAATCAATGGAATCATCACGTCTACTGGATTGGGCTCCTCAAGTGCAACCATCGTTGTCGAGTCGGACGTACTCATCAGCTGTTATGTCCCTAAACATGATACTGAATCAGGGGTCCACATGGAGAAAAGGGATTCCGTGATTCGGCAATTTCAGGCGCAGCTTCCAAAGTACATGATACCTGTGTTTTTGATTCCTCTCCCTCAGATTCCGTTGACTGCCAGCGGGAAGCTCAACCGTAACGAACTCGTTCAAACCTTCACAGCACTTAGCTCCGAGAAGAAGATGATCTGTGCTACAGCCGGTGGTGTAGACACGTCTGGGTTGCATCGTTACGAAGCCTCCCCCAATGAAGAAAAGCTAATTGATGCTATTGCCGTTTCGCTCGAAGTAGAGCGTTCCTCTATAAAGCCATGGGCATCGCTCGTTTCACTGGGCTTGGACTCATTTGCCTCCATCAGAATTCTGAAAGCTCTATCTGATGCTCTCGGGATTTCAGTGCCGTTGTCGTGTTTGCTTCGTTCCCAGACTGTTTCTGACCTTGCCGCTGCTATCTTTGGCTGTGATCTTAAGACAGAAACAACAAATTCTAGCTCGAAGCTCCACCCTACGCTCCTCCCTCCTGCTCTGATAGAACAGACAAGATCGCATTTTTCGCGCGCAGGATTATCAGTTTCGGCTGTTTTACCATGTACCCCCCTTCAAACAGGAATGTTGGTTGCCCTTGATTCAAACATTTATCTTTGTAAGATGGTGTTCCGCTTGAAGTGTTCGGTAGAGACGGCTCGGTCGTCGTGGAAGGAAATTCAACAGCGCCGAGCTATCCTTAGAACTACGTTCCATGCCGTTGGAAACCCCGATGTTGCATTCGTTCAAGTTCAATTGGATCGCAGCAATGAACTCAAGATTCTCGAAGAGGAAGCAAACTCTATCGAAGACTGCTTTGCGGCATTGAAGAGGCATATTGGTGAAGTGGTAGATACGCAAACACCGCCTTTTGCCATTGGCTTTGTCAACTCAGTTTCGGGGATCGACATGTGTGTTGCAATTCACCATGCTTTATATGATGGAATCGCCATGAACATTCTTTTGAACGAACTTGAAGCTTTGGCAAGTGGTACCGAGATTGCCGAAGACGGGGCCTATGAGATGTTTTTGACAGCCTCTCTTCATCGCAGTCCTGAAGTGTCGACCTTTTGGAGTAACACAATGAGAGGATTCTCTCCGCGTAATATCCGTTTAGACGTTGACAGCCAGCCATCTGTGATGTCAAAGAGTGTTAAGGTTTCCGTGTCAGCGCTTTCTAAGCGGGCTCGTGAGGAGTCGGTGTCTGTGATGTCTATCCTGCAGGCAGCTTGGTCCATCTCTACTGGAGTTGTGCTGGGATTGGATGATGTTGTTTTTGGCAACGTGATCTCCGGTCGTCATGTTGATGTCCCAAATGTCGATTCTATTGTCGCTCCTTGCTTCAACACTATACCATCGAGAGTTCAGATCGGGAATTTCCGGGCTGTCGGGGTGTTGAATATTCTTAAGCATTTCCAACACATGAATGATGCTGTTAAACCATTTGCCTTCACTCCGTTGAGGGACATTCAGAAGCTTGTCGGAGGTGGCCAATACCGCTTATTCGACACGATGCTTATTGTGCAGCCGCTAGATCTTGCGGGATCGCGAAAGTCCGCTCTGTGGGATATAACCAGGGATGACAGTGGGATGGATATCCCGATTGTGTGCGAAATCAACCAAGATTCACTACGCGACGAAATTCAGATCTCTTTGCATAACAATTTGTAAGTGCTAGCCTTGAACCGATTTTGCACTACGACACATACTAACGTAGAATACTCATCAGTGCGGCAATCAAAGAATCTCTCATTGCCGAATGGGTTCAATCGTTCGAAGATATACTTCTTGCTCTGGTGAATAAGCCCGTGGAGGAAAACGTTCCTTTCAGCATTGTCCCCAAGCCGCAGCTTTTTGGTCAGTTATCTGAGAACCCGTCGGTGAAAGTAACCACCCACGACGATAACACACGTCTCGATAGACATCACGAGGCAAACTTGAGTTCGTATGTCCGTGCAGTCTTGTCTAAGGTCTCTCGAGTCCCAGAGAACAAGATCAAAATGTCATCGACCATCTTCCAGCTTGGTTTGGATAGCATCAATGCATTCCAAATTGCGACTATCATGCGCAATGACGGTTACCACATCTCTGGAGTTGACATTTTGGAATGTCTTACCTGTTCAAAGATTTCCCACCATTTGGAGAAAGCTATCGAGGACAGGCCGAGCACTGCGTCTACTGCCAATCATATATTCACGCCAAGCTCGAGCTCCGTCGACAACCATGTTCCCAAAGATGATGTCATTTTGGATTGCACTTGTATTCAAGACGCCATGCTTATCGAATCTGTGCGTTCCAGTGGCGAAACATACATCAACCACCTTTCACTCAAATTCGAAGCTGGGCTGCAACAACACACTGTCATTGATAAGCTGAATGTTCTGACTAAGACACATCCGATGCTTCGAGTAGGCTTCACCATGGGAGATAATGAAGGTCTTGACCGGTCAACTTACCAGATGATGCTCTACCATGCTGCGTCTCCTTCTATCACTATTGCCAAATCTAAGGTTGACGTGAAGGAATGGAAGTCATCTGCTGTGTCCGAAATTTTGGCAGACCTGTCAATCCCGCCTTGGAGAGCTACCTTGTATGACGATGAAGGGTTCACACATCTCCTACTGTGTATCCATCATGCACTATATGACGCTTCTTCCCTAGAAATCATTTTGAACGACTTTAGTTTGCTCATACGGGGAGATCAAACCCCATCATACGATGTGATAGCCGCCGCAAAGCGGGTCGTAAACCTTTCTACGACTGCCACAACTGACTCGCGCTCTTATTGGGAAGGTGTTGCCCAATCCATTGTCGTCAATCCATTCCCGACATTGACACCCCTGACCGAAAATGTGAGAAAAGTCCAATCGATCACGCATAAATCCGCCGTCACATCACAACAGCTCAAGCAGTTTACCAAAGACCAAGGAATATCCACGCAGTCGCTTCTCCAGGCCGCCTGGACCCGTGTTCTTTCAGAATATCAGGGCGAAGAAACTGTTACTTTCGGTGTTGTCCTGTCTGGTAGAGATGACGTGGTGCTAGATGGGGCCCCATTCCCTTGTGTGACAACCCTTCCCGTGGTGGGAGTCAACGTTGAGTCTAATAGAGACTTGCTTCGTGCTTCTACCGAAGCTGCCATTGCTACCCGACGCCACCAACACACCAAGCCCACTGATGTTCAAAGATGGACTGGTCACCCTAACTCGCGACTGTTTGATACAATTCTTGTACTACAACTTGGCAGTCAAGACCAATCATTCCCTTGGCAAACATTAGAGGATTCCGGGACTGTTGACAATCCTGTTTCGATTGAAGTGGTCAACGATGGGTCTCACCTCGTATTCCATATTGTTACTTGGTCAGATGTTGTACCACTTCAGCAAACTGAATTGCTTGCAAAACAATTGGAGTTTGTGTTGTTGAACCTGATATCCATGCCCGATGGTTCACTTGACCAATCTAGAATGGCGTCCATTTCTCTCATGTCAGTTTTGGCTCCCGAAGTTCCGGAAATCCCCACATCGCACAGGCTACTTCATGAGTTTGTAGAACGAATGGCCGTAACCCAGCCTAATGTAATTGCCCTTGAGTTTGTGGATTCTATACAAGCTCATGGTATCCAGTCACGGAAGTGGACTTATCAACAACTAGACAGGCTTGGAGATGTTGTTGCTTCTAAGCTACGAGAATATGTCAAGTCCGATGACGTTGTTGCTGTGCATTTTGACAAATGCCCAGAGGCTTACGCTGGTATTCTGGGAGTTTTGAAATCTGGAGCTGCATTTTTGGCCTTGGATCCATCCGCCCCCAACGACCGCAAGTCCTTCATCTTGCAAGATTCCAAGGCTCAGGTCGTTATTTCTGGACCTGATGTTCCCGCCTTGAGCACGGAGTTGGATACGCTATATCTGTCTATGGCTGATTTGGAAGCAGCTACTATTCCAATTCATGGGAAGCCAATCGCCCGCCCCGATACTCGTTCCTATTGTCTATACACGTCAGGGACCACTGGAACTCCCAAGGGCTGTGAGCTTACTCATTCTAATGCTGTCCAAGGAATGAAAGCTTTCCAGAGGCTGTTTGAAGGCACAGTCACACCAAGCTCTCGTTGCTTACAGTTTGCTTCTTTCCACTTCGATGTGTCGGTTTTGGAACAATATTGGTCATGGTCAGTTGGTATCACTTTGGTAGCGGCACCCCGCGATTTAGTCCTTGCCGACATTGAGTCTACTTTGAATACCCTTCGAATTTCTCACGTTGATCTTACCCCCAGTCTAGCTGCGCTTGTCCGGCCTGAAAAGGTTCCTAGTCTCTGGAACGGCGTTTTCATCACCGGCGGAGAGCAACTACGTCGGGAGATCCTCGAGGCTTGGGGGCCTAAACAGGTTATTTACAACGCTTATGGACCCACTGAGGCCACGATTGGTGTTACCATGCGCCAAAGAGTCCCGAGTAACGGACGGCCGGCTAACATTGGCCGACAATTTGCCAACGTCGGTTCGTTCGTGGTTCGTCGGGACACAGATGTGCCTATAATGCTCGGTGGCGTTGGTGAGCTTTGTGTATCGGGTCCTCTTGTTGGCAAGGGATATCTCGGAAAGCCAGAGCTTACTGCCGAGAAGTTTCCCACCTTGAAGTCGTTTGATACCCGAGTCTACAGAACCGGAGATTTAGTCCGGGTTCTATGTGATGGTTCCTTTGACTTCCTTGGTCGTGCTGATGACCAGGTCAAACTCCGTGGTCAACGGTTAGAGCTCGGTGAAATCAACCACGCCATCATCGATACTGTGGCCTCAATCAAGCAAGCGGTGACTCTCGTTGTCAAACACCGCGTCACTAAGAAAGACTTACTGGTGGCTTTCATATCCGAACGCGCACAGGGTCTTGCAGCTGCTGGTGCGGCGCCTGTGATGGTACCATCCCCCTTGACTTCGGAGGCCAAGACCGGATGTCAGTCGCGACTTCCTGGATACATGGTGCCAACGTACTTCATTAATCTCTCATTTATGCCTCTCAGTCCCAACAACAAGGCTGAAGTGAAGTATCTTCGCTCCATGTTTGACGAGCTCTCTCCGGCTAAGCTCATCCAGCTGAACAAGAGTAACCCGACTCCTGTCAACGCACCTGAAAACTCCGGGAGTCGCCAAATTCAAGATCTGACTAATAAGATTGTCGCTGTGCTCCAACGCCTGACCGGCCTAGATGACATATCTCCCGGAACAAGCATTTTCCACGTCGGAATCGACTCCATCAGTGCGCCGCGTCTAATTCGTGCCTTACGATCGGAAGGTGTTAGTAACGCAACTACGTCGATCTTACTCAAATCTCCCACGCCTGGAGATCTTGCGCGAGCATTGACGCAAGATGTATCCCCCGCCGACAATAATTCCAACTTTCCCGAGGGGGATAGCATTGTGGCAGCCTTTGCTCACAAATCCCGCTTGAGTGTTGTCAAAACCTTGGGTCTGAGTTCCGGGGACATAGAGTACATTGCTCCTTGCTCTCCATTGCAGGAAGGCATGTTGTCGCGATGGAGCCTTGGCTCTTCTGGTCTGTACTTCAACAAGTTTGTTTTCCGAGTTCACCAGGCCGATACTTCGAGGTTATCGCAGGCGTGGCACAGGGTCATCTCCCGGTACGCTGTCCTCAGAACATCTTTCATGTCAACCCCGCAAGGTTTTGCTCAGGTTGCTACTCATAAAATGAGACCTGGACAAGTTGACGTTCTGAAGGTTCAGAATTGTGAGAATGTCATTGAAAGTCTTCAAGTCGAATGGGTCTCTCAAAACATGAACATGGTTCATGACTCATTCCGTGTTCGCATTTTGCATGACGGTGCTAGCGTTTATCTTCTCGTTCAAGCTTTCCATGCCGTATACGATGGATGGAGTATCCGATCAATCTTGGCCGAAGTCTACAACAGCTATGTCAATGGCGATACACCACAGGAGCCGGTGGCACTGACTTTCAAGGAAACACTAGCTCATAGCCTTTCCAAGGTAGAACATTCTGTACTAGCTTTCTGGGAGTCCCATTTACAGTCGTGGCAACCTTCCCTGTTCGCCGACTTATCACTCACTCTGAACAATTCTTTCACTCTTCAGCGCGCTGTTGATTATCAAAGACTTAACGCAGTTCGCAAGAGTCTTTCGGTTACTTGGTCGGCTGTTGCTTTGGCTCTTTGGTCGCGAGTTGGTTTGTCGCTGTTCTCCACTGGATTTACCACTGGTTTCATTGCCTCCGGCCGGACTTCAGATGTGGCCGCACTGGATTCTGTAGTTGGTCCCATGTTTAACACCATACCCTTCTATATGAATGCTCAATCCTCTGAGCTGTCGTGGGCCCAGGCCATACAGAAGTGCCACGCTTTTATCTGCCAACTATCTTCGATAGAGCGCACATCTTTGCGAGATCTTCAAAAGCTGCGTCGGGGGAGCAAACAATTTTTTGATTGTTTATTCTCTTTCCGTCAAGTTCAACCCGACCCTTCCTCTGAACTTTGGACCTTGGAAGAGGATACTGCTGAGCCTGATTATCCGGTCGCGTGTGAATTTCAATTATCAGGAGAGTCCCTGAGCATCGAGATTGTTGTCAATTACGGAGAAGAGTTTGCTGAGCAATGTTTTAACACGATGTCTTTGGCTATCGAAACTCTGGACATTAATGCACCATTTGGGTCCCAGAGTTTGAATGATACCCCCTCTACCCAAACCATCACCCCGGAGGCAACAGAAAAGTCATCGCCTAGACTTTCAGAACTTGAATTGTTGCTTGCCCAACAGCTGTCTCTATTTTCTGGGGTTTCAACGGGTGAAATGGATAGCGATTCCTCTCTCCTGTCGCTTGGTCTTGATAGCATTGACGTTGTGCGCCTTTCCGCGCACCTCCGTTCTACTCTTGACATGGCCATTTCCCCAGCGCAAATAATGTCTCTACAGACTTTAGGCAAAATTGCCGAGTTTACTACCGCGTCTCAACAGACTGCTACAACTTCAAAATCTTCCTCTAGAGCCAAACGGTGGTCTGAACTTGTTGCCAATCTTTCTTCAATTCCATCTCTTACTGACATTACTGACGAGGTCGAAGCTGTGCTCCCTGTGACCCCGTTACAAGAGACTATGGTGGCAAAAATGAGAGAGTCCGACTATCACTGGTATTTCAACCATGACCTGCGTGAGATTCGGCCGGGAACTAGTGTCGATAGGTTGGCGCAATGCTTCATGACACTTGCCACTACACATGGCATTCTCAGATCGATCTTCATGCCTGTAGAAGATACCAGTGTGGATGCATCGTTTGTTCAAGTTGTTACTCGTCGCCCGATGTCTATCCAGTATGCCAATCTTGAATCAATCTCTGATGTCTCGGAGATCAAAGAAAAGGCAATACGCCTTGTACAATCGTCAGGTGGAAGATCCGGCTTGTTCCAAGTGTGTATGATCTTTGTTGAGCAAAAGCAGTATTGCCTTATATCCATTGCTCATGCTCTGTATGATGGCTGGTCTCTCGGCATGTTACATTCGGACCTCAATTCTTTATACTATGGACATGCGGTCGTTGAATCAAGCCCGGTTACGTTCTTGTCATCATTGCAGGAGGTTTCACTCAAAGAGACCTGTGAGTTTTGGAGCAACTATCTCCACTCCGCACACCCGACAATCTACCCTACTCGAGAGACTTCATCTTCCACCACCGTATACAGCCTTTTGTCTGCTGTCTCTCCCGCCGATGTCCGCAAGTTTTGCCAAACAAATGCTGTTTCTTTTCAGTCTGTAGCTCTTGCTGCTTGGGCTCTGGTCCTATCATCGAGAACCCACTCCAACGATGTCACCTTCGGCCTGGTTCTTTCAGGTCGCGATCTTGAAGGTGCCTCTGACATTATGTTTCCCACGATGAACACTGTTGCCTGTCGTCTCATTATACACGATAGTGTGGTTTCTTTCATCGGCTATATCGAGGATACCATGTCTAGTGTCAAGAAGTATCAGCAGTATCCTCTCCGCCGCGCCGTTTTAAATTCGCTCCGCTCCACAGATGTCACGGAACTTTTCAACACGGTCTTTGTTGTTCAAAAGGGTGAGCCCTCTGTAAGTGATGCAGTGAATCCGAGCGTTCTGCTTGATAGCGTGACTTCTCAGGCCGCAGTGGAATATCCGGTCGGCGTTGAAATCACATCAAATCTTGACAACAATGTTTGGGCGGCATCACTTGATCCTTCAATCGACGGGACGGCCCTTCTTGCGGATCTTGATTCAATACTCCAACAACTCGTCTCTTCTCCGAATGAATCTATCCTCAAGATAGGCAACTCTCTCCAGTCTACATCAGTGACAACCAGCGCCCACCAGACTTTGTTCAACGCTGAGGAGTCACAGGATAACCTAGAAAGGTACTCTGATAAGTGGGATACGCAAGAGACAATTATCCGCCAAGTTCTTTCCTCTATGTCCGGTGTACCTGAAGAGGATATGACGAAGTCTAACACTTTATATCGCCTCGGCCTCGACTCAATCATGGCTTTGAAAGTTTCTTCTGTTCTCAAGTCCCATGGTATTCAGTTATCCGCTCGCCAGCTTATCACAGCCAAGGACATTGTCGATATGGCCGCCATCTCTCGTTTGGCCAATGAGATATCCATCGTTGCTACAAATTCATCCAACCAAGTCTATGCAGGACCGGACCTTGGCATTTTGTCTAGCGAGTACGGTATCTCTTCGGGTGACATAGAATACGCCATCCCATGCCTTCCCATGCAGGTTTACATGATACAGACTGCGTTACGTACCAACGGGATGGTCTTTTGTCCCACTTTCCAACATGTGCTTCAGTTTGATGGGAACCGAGATTTCTCGGTCATTGAAAAAGCCTGGCGCCAAACCGTTGCAGCCCTGCCTATCTTACGTACCCTGATAGTCCCATCTCAGAGTATTGATGTACCTTGGTTGCAGGTAGCGTTGAGTCCTGGTTCAGCACTTCTGAATGAAGTCTACAGTTTACAGCGCACTGGTGTGTTCATGGGCCGCAAGCCTCTTGTTAGCGCGACTATTGAGACTTTGAGCAACAAATCAACGGTATTCGCCCTCACCATCAGCCATGCTCTATATGATGCAAACAGTTTACCGTTCATTTTCGAAACACTCGATGCCGCGTTGAAAACTACCATTGACATCCCAAACCAACCAAGCTCGGAGGATCTCGTCATATGGTCTAATCTCATGTTCGAAGCGGTGGCCACAGCGGAGAGTCGCAAGGTGTACTGGGAAACCAACTTGGGTTCTGGCAATCAGCAAAGCCAGTCGATGATACGTGTACAGGATCAAAGTCAACGTACCAATATCTACTATCCTGACACCGGGAAGGACATTTCGTCTTTACGTGTCTTTGCGTCTAGCATGAATGTTAGCATTCAGGCTGTCTTGTTTTCTGCCGTCGCGCAAGTTATTGCAGCACGCAACAATAGTACTCATATACTCCTTGGAGTTTACATGGCGTACAAAGAAAGGCGCCGTGATCTCCACCCAAGCTTCCCAACGTTGAACTTGGTACCCATCATGGTGGACACGTCCCTCCCCAGAAAGGAAATGTTGCTCGATGTACAACAAAAGTTGCACGGCTTGACGAAGCCAGAAGCGGAGTTCACGACGCTTGAGGAGATCAATCGCTGGACCGGCCAGTTCCCCGTTGCATTCGTCAACTTCCTAGCTGAAACTACTGGCGATACAAGCATTTCAGACCAAGACGACGATCCCATCTTGGAGGTACTTGCAAATGCAAAGTGGGGCCCGGAGTCTGTGTTTGGTAGCAATGCAGCTTCAATGGTTGGAATCCAGGTAAGTTCAAATGGCATATTGTTATTGAATCCATTTACTAATGTTATCACAACACAGGATACAATAGATGTTGAATTCGCTATCCGTGGGAAGACATTAGCTATGGGCGTGTTTTGCGCGGCGGAGATAGCCGGGGCTGACGAGGTTGAGAGATGGATTGGGGAAATTGGTGAATGGTGGCGTGTTTGATGTTTATGATGAAAATTAATAAGTTAAAAAGAAGTTTAATGTTCAATTTGTTGAGTAAAAATAAGACGCAAAAAGTGAGGTCCATACGAGAGTCGAACTCGTGTCTTTGGAAGACATTGACCGGGTGATCAAAATCCAACGTCATAACCACTAAACTAATGGACCAATCAAGTTGTGAGCGTGAATTGATATTAGAGTATAAATAGACATTGAATCCCTGATGTGGCGGAAAAAAAACCGTTTTCGCCGTCGTATTGATAGTTCGCGCTGTTCAGGTAGACGTTAAATAGTACAACAACAGCAAAAAAAAAATACAACCTTCTTCCTTAATATCCTGGAGAGTACAGAACCAAATTAATAAATAAATAAGGGTACCCATAAATAAATAAACATATACCCTCGAAACGGTACCTTTGGAGTCTAGAGTCCCCATTTCCATCGACCACGTAATAAATTCGCCCCAAATTCAGTTGTTGGTTGTATTAAGTCCCACATTCCACCTTTTTCCACTCCCTCAGGTTCCCCATGGGCATCATTTCACATGTCTCCAGTCGGTCAACGGTAGGGTTAGGGTACGTACATAGCTGAAGATGCATAATCTCCAGCAGTTTTCGCGATATTACATAGAATGACGGACTGGGAGGCATCTAAACCATCTGACCAGTCGCAATTTTGTCACCATGATGGTGTTATGTTGGCATTCAGAGTTTTCCGCCGGGTATACAAACTGCAGGGTTTATGACCTGTGAAGACTTGTCTCAAGGGACGGTGATACAGAGTGTTTCTGTAAATTCCACAGGTCTCGCGTTGTGCTAGAGTGATAATTGGATTGGAGGTGACGGAAAGGCTAGCGTTACTTGAAGTAGAAGTAATGATATCTGCATTAAACCCGTTGTTCTAGCGCCAGAGCTCCTTTTATATGGTTGGAGAACGAGTAGCATCATCGGTCATTTCATAAGGACGATAATCACCGAGAGCGACAGAAGCTTCCGCGCTCATTGGGTCTTTGTAGCCGAGAAACCACGAACCACCGCTTGTCATCGTTCCATAATAGACTGGGGAACCCACCGGAATGTCACTGGACTGGTTATTCCGAGGTAAAAGGTGTCTCAGGGAACGGCGAGGTTGTTGGATCTCGGGACCTTGTCGGTTGAAACCTGTCGATCGAACCGACTATCGGAAGAGCAGTCGCGGCCAACTGGAAAGTAACGAAAGAAGCCTTGTCTTTAGACGGATACCTGATGTTTCTGTAGCGCAATTAACGTCAGAAAAGTCGAGAGTAATTGAAAATGAGAGGTCTACTTGTTCAAACACAGGGGACTCAATGACCTGTACTGGTGCTATAAGACAAGCTGACTAGACTGAAAGAATCTGTGGGATGGGAAGATTGGTTCGTCAATGATGGACTTTGAGGGGAAACTTCATGGCGCTAGCTATTGATCGCTCCGTAGGACTAGCGAGAAAAAAGAGGTATGTACATACATACACTCTAGTAAAGAAGCACTGTCTTCGCTCAATGAATCATGGTTGCTGAGATTCCGGAAAGTACCATGGACGGGTTAATCACAGAATATGGACGTTGTTTGGCATTGATTGAACTTAAAGCAACAGACAGCGTCAGCACAAAGAACTTGCTACGGTGGGCCTAAGTGGAAGACTACTCGTGGGTAGATAGAAGGAGCTTTTGAGCTTTTAGTGCTGCAATAGCTATCGTTGAAGATCTCCAGGCGAGGAACATTGTATTCGGTATCGAAAACCTGTCCAAGATAATCACACATCAGTCCTATTTTGAAACTACATGTAGACGATTGAAAAATATCCCGTGTTATAGTAAACCCAGTCATGGGGAGGCACCGCGGTTGAGTCGCATGGCATCATAAAACTGACGAAAGGGTAAAATTAGACGATTCAAGTTAACGTGCGGTGGTACCGGGTACGTAGGACATCGTTAACATATGCAATGTATGTAGAACCACGATTTAACATGTTCTTATGTAGTCCAGACATAATATTTGTAATATTTGTAAGATGAGAAATCGAGTTACAAAGACTACACTTTTTGTTAACAAGATGCCAGGGTACTCAACACAAATAGCTCGTTAGATATGTATGTACGTATCCATGTGTGGAACTGTATGTAAAAGATAACTTGGTTGTATTCATTCAGTGTCAAGAAGGGTATCGCGTATCACTCATCTATGTAAACATTGACAACCAACAAGACCCACTTATTGGTTGTCAATCCCTGCACTGACGTCACCAAAGGCTGACAACATCTGAACGATATGGTACCATTGAATGAAGATGAAGTCCCCCAGGGTGAAATCACTATAACAGGACCCTTTCAGATGCGGGGTACAGCCGTAATGATATCCGTGATTGAAACTCTTGTGTCTGTCTAATGCAATATATGGAGCAATATTTTCCACCTCACTTCTCCACGACCGCCATATAAATCAATCAACAGGGCGCAATATCTTCGAAATGGTGTTCTTTCGACACCCTAGGAATCTTCAATCAGGCCAGGAATCTATTGGTTTTATGAACCTAGAACAATGCAATGAATATTGTAAGCACGCCCAGTAGTACTTGTCCAACGGGGAATATCAAACATCAACTGGGACCAGAGTGTTGCTCAGTCGATAGCTTATTTGACAACATCAGATACTAACTACCTACAGGGGAAAATGAAGACTTTGCCCCTATAGTGGACACGAAAGTGATAAAGGACGAGGCCGGGAATCCACAAGAGCAGGAATATCGATTCACTCACCGGAAGATCACGCGAGCCGGCTCTACTAGCATGGGCTTCAAGATACGCGGGCCACTTGGGCCGTTGTCGTACAACCATCAACCGTTAAACCAACCGCAAGAGCAAATACGAATAGTTACACTACTGCCAGGAGCGGGACCAGAACCGCTGCGATGTTCGATATCAACACACAAGTTCCCGTCTGGTACGGGTAAATACACGTGTATCTCGTATGTATGGGGCACCCCAAAGGGCACTTATCCTATGTACCTTGATTCCGGCATTATTGGCATCACTGAGAATCTCATGGCTGCGTTATGGCACATACGTCGCAAGAGAAAGCCAATTCGCCTATGGATCGATGCTTTATGTATCAATCAGGTCGATGATGAAGAAAAGACCCACCAGGTGCAGATGATGGGCGAAGTTTTCGAAAGGGCAGACCGGTTGATCTCATGGCTTGGTTCAGCTCAATCTGATGCCGCCGAAATCTCACGGGACTTGAATCGTCTTTTTCAGGCCTCATTGTATTGGTACAAGGATCAAGATTCCCGGCGACGACTGGTAAAAGCACTTACAAAGGTCAATTGGATCAACCTTCGTCCAGTGTTTGATAGTGTTTATTGGTCTCGTGCATGGATTGTCCAAGAGGTTGCCGTCCGTGAAGAGTATCGTGCACTATTCCCGTTACTTAGCACAGAGTTAGACCGATTCAAATACCCTTTGGCGAGACGGCAGGCACAATGGCCCAAAATCCGGGGATGTACAGCGGATTACTTGTTGTACGGACGATGTAAGATATCCCTTTGGTGCACTTTAGTTATAAGCGATGCAATCTATCTGAGCGATGATGATCTCAATGTTAGACAGATATATGAATCTTTGCCGGATACTGGGAGTTTCAACGAGAGTCTGTTTTCTCTACGGGATGGGTCATTCAATGCTGTCATTTACCCATCCTCACTCAAAGTAACTGCGCAGTTAGAATCCGCCTCGGACAAAACAACACCCTTTGCCTACGCGTATCTCAGTTCATGTCAGTCCCTTCAGGTGGGAAAAGATCGCGATCGCTTATTTTCTCTTGCCGGGCTCTACAATAATCTAGAAATCGTAGTTGACTACAATAAACCTGATACAGAGATAGTTTTGGACATCGCCCAACACATGGTGACGTCTCTAAAAACCACGAAGCGCAGATTTGAGCTACCCTATGAGAATGACGGATTACGACCGGTTACTGAGGGGCTGCCTGCCGCGGATACCTTGGTATCCTGGGTTCCATATGGCAAAACCATCTTATTTCCTGGTAGAATCTGGAGCGTCTACTTCACTAAACTCCAAGCCTCAAAATTTGTGGGCAGAGGAACTCACACATTGGAAAATACAACATTTATTCGCGGTCCAAGGTGGGGAAAGCTGTACGCTCAGTGTATGTACCGAGCCAAGGTTGTAAAGCTGTTCCAAGAAAACGACAACAAGGAGTTGAGAAAGGCAATGGCAGCACGCTTCGGGGGAAACAGAATGGATGACGAAGACAGAGACCTTTTACTTCAATGGTTGCAATATGAGCCGCCTTTCGAATCAAGTCTTAAGGAATGTTTAGATCATTATTTGGATGTTGACAGACATAGGGATGATGATGTTGATTACACACTCGTTAAGAATTGGTGGTCTATGCATCGTTTGGGTCATAACCTTGGCATTCTATCGGATGGTAATCTGTTCGTCGGTTGCTCATACAGTCAAATTGACGACGAACTTATCTTTGCTGAGGGATTCCAAACCCCGTTCGTAGCACGAAATGCAACTCCACAAGGGGAAGTTCTGTTTGTTGAAGTTGCCCTCCTAGTAGGTATACCCCAGTCACAAGTGATTACCGAGTGGAGAGAAGAACTTGTTATAGTGTAACATAGTGAGCTGCACTTACATATACTTCACATTGTTCTCACAGTGATTAACATCTCAACTTGTGATATTTCTTACTGTATAGATGTATCGTTACCAACTATATCAAATCCCCAGATTTTGAAATATCCTCCATGCTCTAACATTGTCCATAATCAATCTACTTTGGATCATGTGATGTCAGGAAGGACTCGATTGAGGTTCCAGTTGTTCACACCAATTCTGTAAGAACTCTGTAACCCAACTCTCGCGACGGCATCGGGGTAGACCAAACTATCTTGTAGAGGCTTACAACCCGCCCCAATGAGTTAAAGATGGGTGAGAGGTACATCCGCTTGAGCGCCAGTTTACGCACGTAGAGCTATTGACTATACAGCATCCATACTATACATCATACCTTAGGAAATGATGCCCGTCTGTGCTAGGGCGACAGCTACATACATCAAACTCGGTTTCGGCAACACCATTTAAAACCCCCAGCATATCACATACTCAATCTGTGATCTCCAGGCGAGACCTTTGACTAGTTATTTCATATTCCTGGTAGTTGTGAGTGCAGTCTCTCCTCGGAACTTGTCATTTTCTGGTCGTCAAGCTGTATTTCGAAAAAGTTTTCCATACAGGCGACTTCTCTGACAAAACGGTTCCACGCTGTAATATATGGTACGCGGTGGATAGGCATGGCGGTGCTGACACCAATGTCCGTGGTTTATGATCTACTACGTGGGTCTCGGGAACGTGTACATAATGAGAATCTATCAATGCTATGACGATGATGAGATAGTCAAGGCCTACCCGAAAGGGGTTTTTAGTATTCTATGTAATTGTTCGACATTGGCTCGAATAGCAACGTGTATATGGACCCAAGAACACCTCCTGGCTGTCATTGTTAGTGTTCACATTCATTATTTACGGTCCACAAAGAGAAAGGAAATGCAAAAATCGCAGTGTAGCTATCGTGGAAATTTTCATCTTCTTCACGATCAAGAGCGCAAATTAACCTTTGAAACTTTGTGGCAATGATCCTACTTGCCNACTTGCCCAGAGATACTACTGACCTGTATGTAGATGATTACAACTGCTAAAAGCATATTTAAGCGCATGGCATGTGGTATGGGATATCTGATACCATGAACACGACTCGACTGCTTATTATATGCAAAGACGATGCGCGCAAGACATTGGCCTATGATGGTTGATACAACATTAGAAATGCAATCCTATCATTTATGCATGTATTCCTTCACTTCCAAAGTTTCGTGCAGTTGTAAAGTCTCTATTATGTGTGCTATGCGGTGTACAAATAGAACATTATTAAGCAAAGGGCTTGTGTTTATGGAGCTAATCCGTATGTTTTGAGAACCTAAAAACAACGAAGATATGTGGGTATCTTGTCAACATGAAGAACATCAACGGTTTACTCAATGCTTCCTTCAATAGGCTAGGTAGTTGTTTAAAGATTGATGAACCTTCACATACATGTCGACACAAAAACACCTCTCGGGCATCATCGCTAGACTCCTAACTAGTGACCCAAGTTCTGATAAAAGAGGTAAAATACAAAGATTGAGGGTGAAGCTATTTACATACTCGACAATTACTGTCGAAGTAGACTCAACCCCCTTCGCAGTTATTTAACGGAATCGCCGTGTCATGACAACAATAATAGTCCGTAGTCGATAGAAGCATATGGCTACGTCAAGATGCTACCGATTTCCCAGTGTATCAAAGGCCCACGTCTTTGGGGTGACACTCGGTCTATCGTTGCATACTTGTCATCGTGTTTAGAGTTTACTCAAATAGTATAGATACCTTTGAATGTTTAGCGTAGTAACAATTGGATTCTTTTACAAGTATACAGCACACGCACATGCACAGTCATCTACGTTTAGAAAGTAAATTATCCCAGATTCGTCCATTACCCAAGCGAATAATTCTCGAAGAATGAGTAATAATTCGATGCCCAGAGAAGGTCGACATGTCGGAGAAACCACGAAAAGAGAATACTGGCAACAACAGGAGGTATATATATATATATAAACAGCAATGCCCTCATCATCATGACAAGCTAGACACATACTCGATTATAAACACGCTTTGTGTGAACA
>LCZG01000051.1:186187-199906 GCA_001483325.1 Huntiella savannae | reverse complement strand
GGGCCGATGGTGATGAGCCGGGTGATCGGGGCGGAAGGGCGGGGTCACGCGGGCTTTTCGGGGGCGGGGAATTGACGGGGTTGGATGGACGGATTGGAGAGGAGGTGGAACGTACTTTTCCCTTGTTCTTGGGCATCTTGGGCTGGGTTAATGAGTGAGAGACGAGGTGGGAGACCAGCCGAAGTGTCGGGTTGGATGGATCAATCAAATCTAATCAATGAAGAAAAGCAAAGGATACGCAAGGGAAATTTTAGTCGGCGAGACAAAGTCACTGGGTTGGCTGGAGGGTTGTGGGGAGGGTTACGAGGGTTATTGCACTGTCTGACTCCACCTAATGGGTCTTTTTGTAATGGGCTACTGCGGGTGGAGGAGAGGATTGAATGGAAGGAACGACACATGGATGGGTATGACGAAGGATGACGTGCGATGAGATTGGCGGTATAGTGGACTTTGGGGATCACGTGCGATGGGTTTAACCCTGTAATATATTGAGGCGGAAGTAGTGAGGTTGTGGAACTAACTTGGGTTGTGATTAGATAAGTGACGAGACTTTCACAGAGCGGAAGGAAGAGACTGACTAGAACAAACGAAAATAGTTTGTGAGTGAAGATAAATTTTGGGATTGGAATCCAGACGGGTTTGTACAGAACTAGATATCTTGGTGGAACCTATTTGTTACTAGACGGACGCGTTGGTTTGATTTCTGTTGGCGTTTTTTGGATCTAGATTTCTTCATTCTTTTCCTTCTTTTTTTTTTACTCATTTCTCTATTTCTTCGTTCTTTTTTGGGCCGGTCTTGGTCGCATTTACATACCCAGATATACATACATACGCGCAAAATGGTTCTTTGGGATTCAAAAGAGAACAGTGTCGTGTCGGACAATGGCTCACCAGAGATGCCTAGTCCCCAGGAAAGTGCTACGACTCAAGAAAGTGACACGATTATAGAGTCGGAATCTAAGGTACTTACCCATCCTGACCATATCTTTTTCCAAAAATAGGACACACATATCTAACCGACATATAGAAAGTACCACCGTATATTCGCGCCCCGCACCCCGATGACCCGAATGTATCATTGACGTTTTCGTCGGCCCGCGACTTCGCCGACGCCCACCTTGCGGCAGCAACGATCGAGTCGGAGAATGACAAGGCGGCCACGGTGGCGTTTAATACCAAGAGAACGCCATTCTCGGCATGGATCCTGGCACCGACGGCGCTGGCCACGCCACTGGCGGGGTATAAGCGGTCATGGATCTTGATGGTTCAGGGGCCGCGGACGCCCGATCAGAGGTTTCCCGGGATGGAGGAGACCTGCAATGTGGAGTTTTTGAAGCCGTTTAAGGGGAAGGGTGGGGCCTCTATTCAGATTACAAAGTGTAGAGCGTCCATGGTGGAGAATCCATTCGAGATAGCGGGCGTTAGAGGACCGTGGACGGTGGCGGGTATGGTGGCGTTTACGTTCTCCCCTAGTTGGAATGTGGGGTTGGGCACTGACACGGAGGTGTTCGGACCGGTTGCTAAGGCGAAGGGACTGTCAAGAGAAGATTTGAGTCATGTCCGTTGTAACAATTCGGGCAGACTCCAGGTCACCTTCAACATCTCCTTCCGGGATATCACATTCACGACCGAGAAAACGGCTATCCAGGCTTTCTTAGATCTTGAAGAAAGCATGGGTCAGAGTATTCGCACGGCACCTGCCCATTCAAAGACTTACACCAGGATTCC
The DNA here is from genome assembly GCA_001483325.1 of Huntiella savannae. NCBI lineage: Eukaryota > Fungi > Ascomycota > Sordariomycetes > Microascales > Ceratocystidaceae > Huntiella > Huntiella savannae. The sequence goes on along the minus strand of LCZG01000051.1, from coordinate 198,178 downwards.
CGGTGAAATCCCTGAAAATGGTAGTTACTTCGAGCCGGATCCAAGACAGGCGGCTGCGTTCAAGTATCTGCTTGATCCACGAGTGGAGCCAGACGGTTGGATGGACATCTTCCAAAGTCTGCCGCATATGAAAGACCCATTGAATAACCCGGCGGTTCCGGCAAGTCTGAAAAGACAATTTGCCCAGTTGAACGCGGATCATAAGCGGGCGTACCAGAAGATGTCGTCGATGCCGTGTGGTTTGCATTTCGTCTCTGGATGTCCTGGGGCGGGAAAGACGCATTGGAATGTATTGACTGCTGCGTTGGCGATGTCAGGGCTCAAGGCGGATGGGAAGAGACCGAAGGTTTTATATGTCATTGATATGAACAAGCCGGTCGATGACGTGGTGAATCGTATGGCGCAACTTTGTAAAGATGCCGATATACCTATTAATATGGTGCGCATGCGTAGCTGGGGACGCGAAATGGCGTCTTCGGAGATTATCAATGGGGATTGGAGAAATCAGTCTGGCTTTGAAGATGAGGGGAGTACAGCGTTGGCGCAGAGATTCTTGAGTATGGCGCAGAGTCATTCGGGGAGTAACGGTGATAAACCGGTTGCTATGAAGAGTAACGGCTGTGATGCTCCGAGCTTAGATGCCGTTACGTGGAGGAGAATGACGGAGCATATGGGGGATTATGGTGATTTGGGAGTTAACCTGGCGACGTGTTTGAAGAATGGTGTTACGACCAAGATGGACTCGGATTATCTTCGGACACAGATTAAGGCGTTATATTCGGATACGCTGGAGGGGGTAGATTTCATCGCCACAACCCCCGTTGCCGCATCGAACGTGGAATTCATCTCCATGTTTGAACCCGACCTCATCATCATGGACGAGGCCCCCCACGCCCGTGAGTTATCCAGTCTTGTACCCGTTGCTTTATACAGACCGAAAGCCTGGATCTACACGGGTGATTACCGGCAAACCCGCCCTTATGTGAGTGACCTTGCGACTCACGAAGCAGTTCGCGTAGCTACGGATCGTCGGTTGTTCAAATCGAATCCTGCGGCTGCGCAACTTAAATGCTCGACTATGGAGCGGATAGAGTTGCTGGGTGGCTTGGTTAATCGGTTGACCATTAACCATCGAGCGTTGTCGGGGTTGCATCGTATGCCGAGTAAGATGTTCTATACACGGCAGATGATTGCTCATTTCACGGGGAAGAAGGGTAGAGTTATTGCCCCCGAGTCTAGTAAATTCGTCTGGGAACATTTAAATAAGTTAGCCGGGAAGAAACTCAGCGAGCCGCGTCTCTTTGTGCATCTTGAGACGGCGCGCGAGGAAACGAACGGTGTCTCCAGGTATAACCCAACCCACGAAGCCTATGCGCTCAAGCAGATCCGCGATATCCTCGCACAGCCGTCTTTCCGGGCGACGAAGCGAACGGATGAACCGGGTCGGGTCTTGCTGATTACTCCGTACCGCGCATCGATGATGAATTATCTTGCGCGGCTCCGGGAGTGGCCAATGGAGTTACAGGCGCGGGTGGACGTGAGAACTGTGGATACGGCGCAGGGTCACGAGGCGGATTTTGTCGTGGTGGATTTCGTGAGGACGGATGGCCCTGGTTTCTTGGATGACCCGCATCGTCTGAATGTCGCGTTGACCAGAGCGAGACAGGGTGAACTGGTGTTGATTCACCCGTTGATGCTGGGGACTGTGCGGAAGTCGGGGTCGGTTAAGAGGGCAAAGGTTCTTACAAAGATTTGGAAAGATGCACGGAAGTGGGATTTGATTGTGGAATGTTAATAGCAATAATGACTGGTTATATTACACAGAGCTTCTATCTACTTGCAGTAATTTATCTAGGCCGCCGCGCCAAAAGTGAGGGTGGCATTGGAGGCACTTTGGAGGACATTTCCAACGCCGGAGACAGTTCCGTTGCCGCCTTGCATGATGGCCGAGTAGGAATCAGACATAAGTTGGACACCGGTGACGAAATCCTTGGAATCAAATTCACAGTGGCCACCGACAGGTTCATTGTTAGCGGTATGCAGAGCTTGCAAAAGGGCAGTTGGCATTCCGGCGGCAAGACCGACCTTTTCGTAAGCGGCGATGGACGCGGGGATGGATTCTTGAAGGAGCTCGAGTTCGTTTTGCGTGGATTGCCAGTGAATACGAGTGTTCCCGATGAAATCGACCGTCTTGTTAAACGACACTTGGGGTTCCATGGCACCGCATTCAAGGAGGGCTCCACCGTTGGGGAACTCTACCATGTGTGCGGGGATGAAGAAGCCGGAAAGGAGGAGAGACCCGCCAGAGACACCGGTGAAGAAGACGTTGCCAGGGTCGAAGGAGAGGATGTTGGGGAGGGTAGACAGGACGAAGTCGCGGACGAGCTGGGCGTGCTCGACACCGTCGGTGCGGTCGAGGCCGGAACCGCCGCCCCAGAACATGTCGGAGTTGGGTGCGAGCAGGGCAATTCCAGCGAGGTTATCGTTGACGCCCTGGTTGGGGAAGTCGAAGAAGGACTGGCCACCGTCTCCGTGCAGGAGAACATTGATACCCAAGTCGGAGTTGGACCCAGGGGTAGCCGTGCCGCCGGTCCCATTGGCGGCCGTGGTGAACCGGTCAGGGGGCGCGGATACCTTGAAGCGGAGGGTCTGTCCGTTTACGGTGGCCGTAGAATCTAAAATGACTGAACCATCGGTAGCAGTGGTAACTGACGCCGCGGCAGACGACGTGCCAGTCCCATTAGCCGCCTTGTTAGAGGTCTTGTTCTTCTTGGCTCGGGTGGTCAGTCCTGACGAGGCAATGGTGGCACCGCTGGTGATTCGGCGGGCTTCCGGCTCGCGGGAGGAAAGAGAGGAGAGGGAAGAGGCGGTGGTCACACGACGGGGGAGCGCGGAAACACTCGTTAGGGAAAGGGCCACGGTGAGAGCGGTAAGGGCGTTTTGGGCGAAGGCGACCATTTTTGAAGTTGGGGGGGTTTGGGAGGGTGTGGGAGATGCAAAATATGGTGAAAATAAAATGTATGTGGGAAATCCGGCCAGCGGCAACTTCTGCTTGCAGAAGGAGAATTGAAGATGTGTAATGTAATGGTAGACGTCGAGTCTATTGAGCCAGTTGAAGGGGAAGATTAAGGAAGAAGAGATACGGTGAATAGGTTTGTTTATATACATGGTGAATGGACGAGCCTGAGCGTTTCGTTCCCCAGGACGCGCCCAGACATGGCCGTTTCGAAAGGTTAGAGGACGAGGGGAAATGTATGATCAGCACAGGTAACTATATTTGTTTAAGCTTGAACGTTGAAGCCATTGGAGAAGTCCATCCTTGTCACTTTTCGAAGCTTACTATCCCACGGAACCCGGGAATCAGAATATAAGATTGTCGCGGGTTTCTCGGCGTTTCCACCACTTAGCAAGTCCAACCGGTTCCTCCCTCTCGGGTCCCGTTCACTGTATGAAACCCCCCCTTACTTTCCGGCCCGTACACACAGCCCGTGTAAGTGTGGTCTGTGTAATGGGTAGGGTTGGACCCTATTGTTTGTGTGACGGTTGTGCTACCGGGCGGTATATCGGAGACGTGATTTATTTGGATGTCTGTACGAATGTAGGCGATTTGGGGTTTTGATCTTGGCATTGGTAATTTGGGAGAAGGCTTTTTTTGGGATGTTGCCCGGTGGGTATAAAGCTGACGAGATGGCGGTGGGTTTTTTTGGATGAAGAGGGGGATGGTGCAGAGTCAGCTTGTTTCTTTGATATCATGATTTCTCGGGTTTTGTTCTTTTCTTTGGGGGCTTTTGGAGGGGCTTTACCATATCCGATGGCGCCGGGGTATCGCCCTTTGGCTAATCATACTATCACCGAGACTGTATATCTCCCCGTGACAAAAACCGTAACTGTCTTGGATAGTTGTACGGGGTATACAACTACCATACCAGTCTACTCGTTAACCTTCTCGCCGCCGACGACACTATCATCGTCTTTCTTGTCTCTTAATACATCAGAAGCTTCTATGACAATATCTGCTAAATCAAGCTCTCTCCTTCCCTACAACTACACCAGTACCAGCCCATTTCCGCCCCCTCGGCAATCTTAGACCATTTGTTCTCACCGAGACACCTAATCCAGAAGCCATCCTGACTCACCACCAATTCTAGCCCTCCCCGCCACGTTTTCTCCGTCCCGGGCTCCTCCGCTATGGACCCCGTGCATGTCTAAGGAACAGCCGAGCGCCGCAAAACAGCTGAATATAGGTGGTACGAAGCGACGCCGTGTTCTTGGCTTTCTGGATTGGGAATTTGGCTTAGTGGGTGTGGCTTTTTTTTCGTTTTTTTGAAAAGACGTGGTGAGGACTGGGTTAATTATCCTAGGGCTGGTTAGGTTTGGAGTATAAAGAGAGAGCGGGGACGTGAGGGTGGATGGAATGATTGCTTTTGGGATTCATCGACAATGAAGTGTCACGCCCCCTTCTTTCAACTTTTGGCTTTGGCTGTCTATGCCGAAGCTGCTACTTCTCAACTTACGCCCGAGTGTATCCCTGAGTTACAGATCCCGTCAACTTATAACATCTCCGAAAGCGTCTTTAACTGGCCTGATGGCACGTTAATCTTGGCCCCCACCTGTTCCGACTACCGTATTGCTGATTGTTCAGCATACGTCAACGGGGTTCCGGCTGCCAGTGTCAGTTGCAACGATGAATCTGTTACCGTGGGCGGTATCTGGGATGGTGTGACTGATACTTCGCATGTGGCCGTGTTAGTAGTTGATGGTCAAGGAAATCAAATTTCTGATTCTTTTACATTTGCTGGGGGGAAGAATGAGTTGAACTTGTCGGTTGTCATGCATGACGGGGAAGAAGGTGTTGGTGCCAGTGTGGATGTTACTGAGACAAGCTACTTTGATGCCCATCAGTTGGTTCTTACTGATGACTATGGAACTGCTCGCTTCGTTAACGTGCCTAGTCATACTGTCGGGTACGTCGCTACTTTGAACGGGTCTGTTGCCGTGGGTTCCCTTCCTGGTGGAATTACCACTAACAAGACAATCACTCTGGTTCCCGCATCCCCCGTTCTTTCCTCCTTTCCCACCGCTGGAGCACGTGATATCCCCTTTACCTGCTCTGCCTCCTCTTCGCAACCCAACACCTCAGCCAAATACAAGCAAAACACCACTGGCTTCCACCTGAGTGCCTCCAATGGATCCGAATCCGCCTATCTCACCGTGCAAATTCCCGAAGGAACCGTCAACCAGACCGTCTATATGCAGTATCGTCTAGAGTCATCCACCGCGGCCTCAAAGATCTGGGACGCCGATTATAATGACTACTTCCAAGTCACTCTGGTTAAACCCTCCGGCGCCATGTCCTCACTTATCCGGGGAAGTGACGACCTTCGTCCTGCCTACTGGAATAAAGACGGGTCCTCCCCATTGACGTCCATTCAAATGACTGTTTCTGACACCGACGAGACAGTCACATTCGCCCTCGGTGTCTCCCCTGGACCCGGCGGTCCTTCTGGAATCCAAGTCAATGCCATCGGCCTCTGTGACCCTACAGCTCCCTGCTCTGAATGTCCCGGTCTTGCCCGGTGCCAGGCTATGTGCCGGGAACCAATCCTAGATACCTGCGTCTTCTACCGGAATTGTGTTCGTCAAGGTCTCGGCTGTGGCCCAACAGCTACCTCCATCTTCGCCAACGCGGCCATCTGTGATGGATATCAACGTGTCGTCAAGAATGACATGTCAGAAAAGGGAGTGAGCTATTTCTCTAGAGTCCAGCAGTGTATCCAGAAATCCTACGCGGTAGCCATGACGCAGCAGATTGGTTGTGCGAATGCTATTGTTCTTGGGTCTGCTGCGCTCGAGGGATGTTACAGCCAGCCGGATGTTTGTGACTTGGAAGCAAAGGATTATCTCGGGATAGTCGGTTTATTGAATAAGGACGACCAACGGAGGGCATTCAAGGGAGCAGTAGCCAAGGCAAGTGACTCATGTGCCCGGGATATTTATAACCTATTTGATCCCGAAGATGGCTATGCCCACGTCGCCGCCCAATTCTTCGAATCCATCGAAACCAACACGGGCTTCAAGACCATCTCCAGCGTCACGAGCTACGTTGAAAAAGTAGCAACCGCCCTATCCGGCTACTCCACCGTCACCCCCGGAATCCTCTCCGAATATCTCCGCTGGCCCACCTGTGACGGCTACATAGCCCAAATGCTAACGGGCTCTCCCGTCCGTCGCTCTCTCCTATCCTACATGGAACCATCCTTCCCGCACCACCGCAACACATACATTGACGCCCGCAAACAAATCCTCCTCTCCGAAACCTTCTGTTCCGCCGCCGCCGTCATCGCCACCAACGAAACCTCCGTCGAAGCCGATCTCGCTAGCTGGGGAAACCTCATTCTCACCGCCTTCAAGGGGTTCCAAAATGCCACTTTCGATACCTCCTTTGCTACCCCCGCGAACTCTTTTGTTACTAGCTGGCTCACGAGGAATAATGGCGCTGTTAGGGCCGCGGTAGATGGGTATCTTACGGGGTATTTCACGGGACAAGATGCCGATTTGACGGAGCAGGCGGCGGCGTTCAAGAAAACGTATCAAGTAGGTGCGTTTACGAAGCGGCGGACTAAGTTCTTGAATGTTCGGTTTGGTGGGAGTACGCAGGAGATGGAGAAGCGGTGTGTAGCGCTTTTATTAGGGCCGTTGGAATCGGAGAATCAGTTGGTTGCGGCGATTCGTACGGCAGTTGTTGGGTTACATGGGGAGACGAAGCAGGCTGCGGTTTTGGACTCGTTCTGTCATGACTTTGTTGATGCGTTTGTGAAGGTTTAGCTTCATTAATTAGGTACTGGGGTAGATTAATCTGAATACGGAAACTGTTTATCTATAACTTGGCTTTGGGCTTGGTTCTTTCAGCGAGAGCCTTACGTCCGGCGATTTTGTTCTCCTCGGGGACGTCGGGGTTGATAGGTTCGGGGCCCTTCTGGTTAAGTCTGGTAACGCCCTCTTGCATACAGGTAGCCAATAGAACACCGTCTTTACTGTAAATGTGTGAAACGACCAATCCTCTTCCATCACCAGACCAGGGACTCCGAATGTCATGTAACATCCATTCATCAGCCTTGATCAACTGCGGGTTGTGGAAGTGAATCGAGTGATCCAAACTAACCAGCATGCCAATACGCGGTCTCTCCGCCAACGTATTCAATTCCCGCCCGTTAAATAGGCCGTCCTTGCCAATATCCTCACGAATTGTACTCTTGAAGTGATCTGGCACCGGCGCCTCAGGGGGCTCCTGGAAACGCCAAACCCCGTGCATCCTCGGCACGCTAGCAACAAACATACCATCACTCATATACGCCAGAGCCGCATGATGTTCCTTTGACCCCATCGGCGTAGAAATCGTACCACGTGCCTTCATCCAGTGGCGGCACTGTCTTCTATGAACACCCTTCTCATCCAGATCTGCACCTGAGATTCCAACCGCCCGGACAATATATGGCGCGTTCGGTTCATCCCAGCCCGCTCGTGGATCATCGTCGTCATCGTTCTTCGGCATTGGCGGACACGTATCCCACGCGGGCGCGGGAACCGCATGCTCAAGCGACTTTGTTCCTATAGGTCCGGGCTTCACAAAGGACATTGTAATTGTGAAGATGCAGGCTCCGCGTTGACGCGCCTGGACAGTCCGGGTGGCGAAGGATCGGCCGTCGCGAACTCGCTCCACATGGTATACTAACGGGGAGGTAGACGAGCCCGCAAGAAGAAAGTAGCAGTGGCAGCTGTGAATGAAGAAATCGGAGGGTACGGTTAATTGGCCTGCGGTAATCGATTGGGCGATTACACCACCGCCGAAAATGCCACGGGCTCGCGCCGGATGCCACGGGGGACGCGCGTTGGTGAATATGTCCTGGATAGGGTTAGAATGTGGCTATTGGGCTTGGCTGTTTGGGGGCGGGCTTACGGGACTGATTTCTCGTAGCTCGGTTAGTTCAAGAGTATTCTCTACGTCGGACTTGGTCGGATCTGGAGGCGGTGGGCGCAGAAGAGTGGCTTTGTCGATTTGATACGATGTGGGGGTGACATCGGGGGATGTATCATTTGAAGATGCGGCAAGCATCTTTGGTTTATGGGCAGACATTTTGGCGGTATTTAGATTGAAAATAATGGGGAAAAGGTTGCAAAAATGAATCAGTTAGGTTGGGAATACAAATACAAAATAGCGGTATATATATCATCATGACCCCCGTCGAAACACGATCCGTCCACCCTCCAACTATCTCCTCGGCAAGCCTACGGATTCACCTACATACATACGTACGTATATACCCACCGCCAGCGCAGTTGATTGTCTGTGCTTCGGCTCTCTTTACGGCAATTACTGTTGATTCTATTGGACTCGAAAACCAGCCCTCTATGACCACAGATAACCAGCTGGAATTCCAAAAGATAAGGCGCATGTGAGTATTCGTGATTTACATGTTACCTTGCGCTCCCGCCTTCCTGGATTGGAGAGCACATTGTCTTGGCGTCGCGGGTGCGTCTGATGGCTGGTGGATTCAGATGTTACCGCGGTTGCGTGAGCCGAGGTTTGGACGGATTTGGAGTGGAATTTGGACCCTAAATTGTGTGAGTGTGATTAGGGTGTAGTTGTGAAGTAACCCTATTATATGGAAACGACGATCTGAACGAGAATGAGAATGATGAAGAAAGTGGGTTTGGAGGGGAATAAGAGTGGATTTATGTATAAAACTTGGGATCGAGGAGAGATAACGAGGACTGGGATTTACTTGGACTACGGTAGCTACTGTGGTATCCAAGTCCCGCGAAATATCCGGAGGAATGGGTCGTATGTAACTTAAGGTTGCCAAGAAGACGACATGTCATGGCCTTCGTTATCCATCTTTACCGATAGAGAAAGTGGCTGAAGGGAAGATGCATCTGTACACATGCATCCAGGTATACCCAAAAAATAAAGTTGTCAGATCTGTATTTCCATCCAAACCCTCAGGAACTTCAACTTCTCGGAAGTAACAAAATCTTACATCCGCCCGTCAAGTAAACGCCAAGTAAAGTTTCGTTCAGTAAGAGGATTTCCATGGTCTATCCATGGCTCCCTTGCTTAGAAAATCAAAGGTAGAACCACACTTGTGATCAATTTTTGAGATATTTCACTGATGGATTCTTTCTATGGATTCTTCTTTTTAGCTTCTCTTCCCTTTTTTCGTGGGGCTATCTTTCTTTGGGAAGGACTACATCGTTAGATTGTATGAACATATGTAATATTCAGAAATACGCCCACGCGACGGACTGGGAGGCATCAGCATACCACTGTGCCAAAAGAATTGGTACCTTTGGACTTTGTTATTGGGAAACGTTCTATCATGGTCTATATAGGGTTCAATTCCTATACAGTTATCAGTGAGAAGCGAACAATTAGTGAGTAGCCATCAGACAGGGCGGAGGCTAACATCACGTCCGTCGGACGGATATATTTACCCACGTGCGGCTCAGTGTTCCTCCCGGGCTAATTGGCTAGGTTCAGCTTGTTGTTAATCGTTTAGGCGTGTGCTATAGAAATGCAAACACTATATGGTTAAAGTTTCTATGCGCAGTTCCTCAGGCAATTGGCCGGTTTACCAGTATTATATGGCCGTACAATCGTGGTCAACGATGTCTAGAATATGTCATACATACAAATAGAAGTCTAGACCACCCGATATGACGGTGTTTTCTGCTCTACTTCATCTTGTGCGCTGCAAGATTTTGCACCTCGGTATGTGTGCGTTAACCTACAGGTCTGTCTTGACTCGTTGTTCAGGGTCCTCCCGTGCTGCGGCTCTGTATGGAGGCCAGTAACTCCGCAACACATAGCGCTCACACAACGAACTCACCCACCAATTACGATGTCCACAGGCCATCTTGACTGCTCTGGTAGAGCATTCCAAGTGGTCCATCAGCCTAAAGCCCGCCTGTTCCCCACCGCAGATATATACATGTATGCACGTACATACCATAACCTAGCCCCTTCATACCACCAATTCCTCACATATCCGAAATTGGCATATATGTTCATACCCTGATTCGTTATGCTCACAAACCTCTAAACAAACAAGACCTCACGGATTATGTACAATGTGAAGTCTCCCACCTTGGTCCAACAACGACCAGGATTCTGGACTGTTATATAAACAAGAAAACACGGATGGTAAGGGGGCTCTGTATTTTTGATGATCTTTACTCTTTTTGTGAGGTATACTTCTTGCAGTTTCTCTCACACAAAGTCAATCTAGTACTGGCAGCATCTCCTAGCCCAAGGGGAGCCCTGAAGTTGCAATCAAGCCAAATGGAATGACAGACAGTGACTTTGGCGCCAGAAAGTTTTCCGAAAGCTGTAGGCTTAAGGGAAGAGCATGGGACTTGGTGATTTTGGTGCAAGTTCCCAAGTTTTACGCGAGATGTTGACGTCCTGTATGTTATCCCTGTTCCGGAGAGTTGATGCTGGTCGTTGTTGGACCGGGGTGGGAGACTTCACATGGTACATAATCCGTGAGGTCTTGTTTGTTTAGAGGACGTTCCGTGTTTTCTTGTGTATATAACAGTCCATGACTTATGACCCGTGAAATCATGAACATGGGTGTATATAATATTCAGGAGGAGCTGAAAATACATTCATACATACGAGCGCTGTCGGTGCACGTGTCGATACATATATAATTGTCAAGAGCCGCCCACTGTCAGCGTTTCCAGCAGATAGGTATGTACACTCGTCGTTCATAGTATACATAAACATACCGTGTATTTTCACTCTCGACATACGTTTTACCCAATTTTAACAATATACACATCCCAGACCATTTAATTTGTTCAACCACACCTATTAATCAATATTTCTATTATACACAAAATCACCAATCGTCCAAAATGAGTTCAACTATGCGCACCAAGAAATGCAGCGCCTGCAAGACGAAACAGCCTATCACGGAATTCGGCCTGAAGTCCATTGCCACTCGCCGCCAGACCTGCATGAAACATGTCCCGAAAGCAAAGATGGCTAAACAGGCGGTGCCTAGAGACACAGTTTTGCGTAACACATGGTCCGCCTTCAAAGACGCCTATGCCGATGCCCATTCGAGTGAGGTAGGTGATTTAGTCACACAGTATACAGTGATGGATTAATCTAACCCTAATTATAGCAACACCAGTGTTACTATAACTCGTGGTTTGTCATGGACATCACTACCGATTGCTCCACCGACTTCGCATCTGACTTTGAGAAAAAGTACCAATCCAAAATCTCAAATCAGGATGCTTTCATGGCCGTGTTCGGTCATGTCCAAGCCCTTTTGCACCATCTAACTGGATTCAAATTTATCCATAAGGGCACTTGGACACCGAAAACGGCTGAAGCTGCGGTGGAGAGTCTTGATGTTGAGACAGCGGGGGAAACAGCGGGGGAAACGGCGGGGGCAAAGGGCCGCCGTCGTGAACTACGTGCGTTTCCCATGAGCATTCTTGCTCAATGTGCGCAATCCACGGCGCAACCTCTCAGACCTCCGAAACCGAGGATTAGAGTGCGTAAGGCAAGGCAGCGAGAGAACTGCGGGGGGTCCATCACCATGATAGCGGACAAAGATGCGAGTCGTGTACTCATCCATTTTCAGCATTTGTCTCATGGCGCATATGTCACCCGCCGGCTTGCCACCCGTCCATAGCAGGTCAGTCCCAGTATGACCTTTCTTCCATGGGCAGTCGGTATCAGCATGACTACCCTTCCGTGGCAGGTCGGATTGAAAAGTCTCGAAAACAGATGGAGGTGCGAAAGGCGGGGGTTATGCCAAGAACGAATCGGGGGGCTATGGCCGGTCATTGCTACTCATGATATATGTACATATGTATGTACTAAGTAATACACGATAAGGTTCTAACTCACTAGTATCTATGACAACGATTACATAAGCGGATTAAGTAAGACCGAGCTAAGGATCGTATGTACAT
>LCZG01000051.1:124774-186112 GCA_001483325.1 Huntiella savannae | reverse complement strand
GTTGAGGGGATAAGAGATCCCATTCACAACACTTTCTCCCTTTTTTCTTTTTTTCTTCGTTTATTCCAAGGCTCGTCGTTGCCATTACACCCCCTTGAGGTCAGCCTCGTTGGCAAGCCGCGTCCGCCCCCTCATTTAGCGACTGTCGATACCTCAAGACAACACAAATCAGCCCAACAACGCACGACACTCGGGATACCCTTTTTACAAGCAACTGGCTGGCATGATTTTGGAACGTTCGAAGTCAGATATACAGTTGTTTTTGGCTGTATAGTGTCGTCGTTTGCACCGGGGAGCAGGAGGCCGCCGCGACGGAAGTTGGTCCTAGGGCGCCTGCGGGGGTAGCCGGTCGGTGTTTGGGGAGGGGTCAGTTAGGGTTATAAAATTTTCTAAAACCCACGGGGTCTATATTGCGGGGTTCAACCGTCTCCCGGCCCGGAGATAGAGGAACTAAGTCCTGCGAATCAGGTTATAAACAGAACATACCGCTTTAAGTCGTGGTTTGTCATCGACATCCATAGCAAGTCAGTCCCGGTATGGCCTTTCTTCCATGGGCAGTCAGAATCAGTATGAATACCTTTCTGTGGCAGGTCCGTCTCTCGGCGGCCCCTCCTTATCGCATATCGCTTCCTTTGCTGGAGACTCTCATTCCGATTTTCTCTTCCATGAGGACAATTCTGGCGCATTACATTCACCCAAGTTATCTCCTAATGTCTTGCCTTCCCAAGATTGTCCTCCTGTTTCCTATGATGATGATTTTGTAGCCTGGTGCCAAGGTGGGGATTTGGGTGAAACAGCCCCCCCGCCAGGCTACGCGAATTTAGAACCTTCATCGCCTGCTCTCGCGCCGGCGATCCCGGATACATCATCAACGCCAAAAACCGGTGAACTAATGACTCGAGAACAGTTCATGCGGCAAAATCCCACCGTTCACCCTGACAAAGTCAATATGATGTTAGCTCTCTGGAACGGTCCAGAGTTTGGAGGCGAACCTCGACCCAATGAAGAATAACACCTCATGTCCCAGGTTCAGGAAATGGTATGGGTTATGAAAAGTAGTTCTTGTGGAAACCCACGAGCGCGGCAACAACGAGATGCTATCATCAATGCCAGGATTGAAAAGGTGCGAAAAAAAAACAGGCGCTAGAGGAGAGGTTTATGCCAAGGACAAATCGAGGGTCTATGGGCAGTCAGAATCAGTATGACTCCCCTTCCGTGGCAGGTCCGTCTCTCGGCGGCCCCTCCTTATCGCATATCGCTTCCTTTGCTGGAGACTCTCATTCCGATTTTCTCTTCCATGAGGACAATTCTGGCGCATTACATTCACCCAAGTTATCTCCTAATGTCTTGCCTTCCCAAGATTGTCCTCCTGTTTCCTATGATGATGATTTTGTAGCCTGGTGCCAAGGTGGGGATTTGGGTGAAACAGCCCCCCCGCCAGGCTACGCGAATTTAGAACCTTCATCGCCTGCTCTCGCGCCGGCGATCCCGAATACATCATCAACCCGACAAACTAGGAAACCAGTTACTCGAGAAGAGTTTATGCGGCTATTTCCCGACGCTGACCCGAGGAAAGTCAATTTGCATCTGAAGCTTCTAAATGGGCCACGTTGGAGTTCTGATCTTCACCCCTATGAGGAAGAATACTATGACTCTCAGTTTGAAATGCAGGAGTGGATTCTCTACAGTGATTATTGTGGAAACCCACGACCTCGACAAAAACAGTATGCCGTCATAAAGGGGAGGATTGAAAAATTCAAAAAGCAAAAGCAGGTGCGAGAGGGGGGATTATGCCAAGGAATAATCGAGGGGCTATGGCCGGTTATTACTACTCATGATATACTAAGTAATACACGGCAAGTTTCTAATGGGCTGGGACAGTGGCTGAGGTTGCACCACCGGCTCTGGTCTTCACTGCAGCTCCCCGTTCAGACACCCCAAGCTTTCTTTTCGCCATGCCTTCGGGTACTCAAAGATTTTCTCCTCCATCACCCAAAGACATCACCGGCGGACAGCGGTGGCCATGTTTCTCCTCGTGAGGTTTCCGCATATTGGTGAATTGCAACATCACACGACCGACCTTTCTGTCCTTATTCACCGTCAAGGTTGACGACTTGCGTGCTGGTGTTGCGGAAATGCTTAAAGCTGCTGAAGCTTTGTTTTGGGATGAGTTAATGCTTGGTACCGATCGTTTCACTGTTGATCTCACTACCATTAAAGACACATTCTCGGAACCAAATTGGCCACTCTGGCGCATGGCTCCCGAGTTGGATGGTCGTCCCGCGCGCAACGCCTTGTATTTGATCAAACAAGTCTATGAAAAGCCCAACCCTCCTCGTCTGTTCAATTCGGAGACCATGGATCTTAGCCCCATGCAAGGAGACCGCTATCTGGCAAATTACGAAAAGTTTTGTAGCATGCTAGTGGTTCTTTGTCAGATGCTATGGGGCATGCCAGCTCGTGGTACTGAAATTGCAGCAATGCGGTTGGCTTCCGACTCTACGTGGGATCGCGCAGCTCATATTTGGGGGGCAGACATTGCAGTCATAGCTTACTACAACAAGACACAAAGCATCCGGGGACATCCATCCATCGTCGCCCGAGTACTTCCACCCGCCATGTCCCAGTTGTATCACCTTGTTCATATATTGCAACACACCGAGTGTTAGTTGGAGAAACTGTATGTACAACAGTTCTCATTTGTGAAGTAATCAAGACTAACAAGCCAGTTTCTAGCAACCATACTCAATCCGCGACACTCGCACCAACCATCAAAAATGCCAGGAAGACCCAACACCCACGAATGCGATAACTTCGAATTTGTGGATCTGACGATAGATTCGGAGTCGGAGAAGAAGGGCAAGAAAGTGTCGGAGTCGGAGAAGAAGGGCAAGAAAGTGTCGGGGCCGCCGAGGAAGACACATTCTTGGTTCGGACAAGTTCAGCTGAGAAAGGCGAGAGCACTTGAGGAGGAGGAGGAAAAGGCTGCCTCGAGTGCCACGGTGAAGGCTGGGAGTGTCGTCGGGGAGGCCAAGGGGAAGACTGGGAGTGTCGTTGGGGAGGCCACGGGGAAGACTGTCCCGAGGGCGGCGGTGAAGACTGGGAGTGTCGTTCGGGAGGAGAAGGGAAAGGCTGTCCCGAGGGCGACGGCGGTGTCGAGGATCCTGGGCCTCGATCGTCCGATAACTAGTAGCGACGAGGAGAGTACCCCGCCCTCATGTATCATACCACGCCAGCCGTTGCTCTCCCTGTCACCTCATAAGCGCAGAGGAAGCTCGGCGGATCTTGCGGTAGCCAGTGGGAGTCAACCAACAATGCCCCAATCACTGGTCATTGACTTGACAGGTGATGACTCGGATGGAGATGCCGCCACCAGAGCCAGTCGGCCCCCGTTTTTTGAGCTACCGATACATCTCCGTCATGCGTCGAGAGGTCGAGCCCGGAAACGGTCGGACAGTGATTGCTTCGACTTGGAACAATCTCCCCAGAAAGTCCGAAAGACCACCAAGGAGGGCCGCGAGAGCAGTGACGAGTTTGTGTGGGACGAGTATGGTGACGACAACCCCGCCTCCATTCCTCTACCGCCTAGCTCAGACCCTTTTCAAAAACTTGAAGAGGTAGATGGGGTGGGTGTGGACGTGGGGATTGTCGGTTCTGGTCCGACACCGGGTCAGTCTCGTGGTCGCACCCCGGATTTGGAGGAGCTGAGGGCGCTACAACTTAAGGCGATAGCGGAGCGTAATAAGGCTAGGCCAGGCAGACTCAATCGAAGACGGTTTTGAGGCTAAAAGATTTCCGGAATACATCTGTACCCGACTTCATTTTGGCCCGACGTTGCCTGGAGAGCCGTCGTATTAACAGTTAGATCTAGTTAGGTAGACGTAAAATAAAACAACAACAACAACAACAACACATCTGTACTTTTCTCAGCGTATGTGACAAACATGTCCATTTCGGGATTGATGTGATGACCAACCTTGACAACGGTCCCAGGTCGGTATTCATTGGTTTGTTTGATTGATGTATTGGCTAACAGACTGGGTAATAGCTTGTGAGGTGATACACTCGTTCTATCATAGCGGGTACCGTTGGTTTCGCTGGCGCTATGTAGACGGAATCTTACCCCGCATCTGCCGGACTACTCCGGTTTATGAGTGAAGATTTTAAACCATCATGATCCGTGTGTTCATTCTCCATCTTAATCGTGAGCTACATCGCACAGTCTTGCATGTCAACCTGCCATGAGCGAAGCTCATGCAGGTCGAACTCAGTCATTGAGGGACATCCGGGACTTTTACCACGCACCTGCCGGACTATCATTATAGGCTATGAACGACTGTGATCTTCAGCCCGAATGTACTATTCTATGATACCGTCTCCGATGCTTTTGTACATTGTGCATTTTAAGCGTCAAGTTATAGGCCATACTTAGGGTTACATGGCATTGGGTTATTTGCTATTGGTGTAGGCAAGATGGATTCATGATTCATATATCTGGATGGATAAGGGGAGAGGGGGATGAGCCTCCAGAAGTTTCGTCTGGTCATTCTATCAATAAAACCAAAAAAATAGAAAGCATCAATATGCGCTGCAAAATCTAATACAATCCTAGACAACCGGTGTGCCAGGGGCAATCACAGAAACGCCGCAACTCGAACCAATAGGCGATTAGAGTGCCTGATAGGATCACGTCAGGGACAAAGTTTAATAGTGTAAAATCCTGCACGTGGGACGATTATTGTTGAGTTTTGCTTGTTTTGGTACGCCAGAGAGAAACGGAGAGAACGGATAGATTTGTTTGAGAGGCCTCATTGGGTGTTTTTGATGCTGCTTATGATGTGGCTTTGTTTTTCAAGTGAGATTGTACCTGCATATGAATTTCTTTGTGTATACTATGGACAATGACATGTTGAGGAAGTAATCACATATGACATCTCGGATACACAACTTCCGAATCTTAAACCAACAATCCAGAACCACCACCGTACAGATGTCAATATTAACATCACAAACTGCTTATATCCGTCACCATCAGCGTTTAATGACACCTAATCGAGCAAGATGTTGCGAACCCCCCGTCTCGCTTAAAATAAAAAAACTGTTTGCTCAATAAGCTTTTTTTCCTAGCTACAGTCAGCACTTACTATGTGTGCAACCATCGACACTGTCATAAACGACAACCCCACTTATCCCATTCAAGGCCGAACGAGCGAGCTTGTTCTCTCTTGTCTCCATTCTGCCTAACACTCTTTGGGTTCGCCGGTGGTGATAGTCCATAGATTCCGGGCGGATGGTGGCTAGATTGAAATTGAGGACATGCATAATCACTTGGTTTTGTTTAGGTAACAGAGAAGGAACACGGAGTTGTTGATGGGGTTCCTATGTTGTACTTACAAAGGACTTGTCGTTTTGGGAGGATCTAGGGGACAGAAGATTGGATTTCACGGAGAGTCTAGATGGACCGATTGGGTTGGATCCCACGAACTGAGAGACGAGAAGAGGGAGAGTCTAGTTACATATATAAAGGGGAGGATCCCACGAGAATCTAGAAGCTTGTTCTATCGTTCCTTAGTAGTTCTAAACACTCGAACAACATTCTTGCATTCCTTGCGTTTGCGTCCCTTCTTTGGCTTTGCCTTTGTCACTCTCTATTTGTGTTACGTTACCATGTCCCGTTTTATGCTTCTCGCGGCACTCGCCGCTCCCGTCTTGGCTACCGAGTGTACTGGCACTGGCAAGTTGAACATGTACTGGGTAAGTTAAGGACAAGACATAGGATGTTTCCGGCATGAAACTAACACATAGTTCCTATTTCAGGGTCAAGATGCCTCTACAGATACTCTTGCTTCATACTGCACTAACAGTCCTCCCGACTCTATCACTCTCGGCTTCATCTCCAACACTCCCGAGAACGATGTCACTGGCACTGGCTACCCAACTCTTAACCTGGCCGGCCACTGCCCTGGTGCTTTCTTCGTGAAGAATGGCCACCAGAGTAATTTACTCGACTGTGCCGCTGTCCAGCGGGATATCCCAGTGTGCCAGGATGCTGGTGTCAAGATTCTTCTGAGTATCGGTGGTTGGTACTCCCCCGAGAATGGAGATGACTACTCCGTCAAGACCAACGAGTCCGCTGTGGATTTCGCCGAGTTCTTGTACGGTGCTTTTGGTCCGTATGAAGAGGGCTGTGAGTACCCTCGGCCCTTCGATAATGCCGAGGCCGGAACCCACGTTGCTGTTGACGGTTTCGACTTTGATATCGAGGCGTACTTCCTTGACTGGACTCCCTGGATGACTGTCGTTTCTCACCTTCGTGATCTTGCTGCCGTTTCTAAGCCTAACTTGTGGCTTACCGCTGCTCCTCAGTGCCCATTGTCGGATGCCTACTTCCAGATGAAGAGCTTGATTGATAACTCTGCTTTTGACGCTCTTTTCATCCAGTTCTACAACAACCCGTATTACGGATGCAATGCTGGTCAGGATGGCTTTAACTATCTTGAATGGGTTGATTACCTTTCTGGCACTGCTAATGCTAACACTAAGATTTACGTTGGTCTTGTTGGCTCGGATGCAGCTGGCAACGGTGCTATCTCTATTTCGGAGACGGAGCAGTTGATTTGTGCTATTTCGGGTACCTCCATGTTCGGTGGTGTTTCTCTTTGGGATGCTGCTCGTGCTAGAGACAATGAACTTGATGGATTTACTTACAATGAGTATGTTCAGAACGCCCTGCAGTGCGGTTGCCACCACGGTGGTCCCACCCACTCCAGCACCTTGACTTTGGCTACTTCCACTACTAGTGTTGCTACTACTAGCTCCACTATTGAGGCTACTACTACTGCTGAGGCCACCACTTCCGAGTCCACCTCGTCAACCTCTATTGAGTCTACCTCGTCTACTTCCACTGTTGAGTCTACTACTTCCACTTCAGAGACCTCCACGGCCGAGACAACCTCCACATCTACCACCGGGGCTACCACCGAGACCATCGCCGAGGCCACTACCACTTCCTCTTCTTCTACCTCGTGCACTGAGACCACCACTGCTGAGACCACTTCAACTTTGGAGTCGTCTTCCACCGAGACCGAGACCTCTACTTCCTCTTCCTCCACCTCTACATTCATCACTGTCACCGCCCCCTTGACCACCGGTCTCTCCACCGGTATCTCCTCGGGTATCCCCACCACCATCTCCACCACTGGCGTCTTTACCAACACTACCCTTCCCGTCGGTACTGCTTCTTCCACCGCCTCTTCCTCCGTCTCCTCCGTCTCAAGTGTCATCACCTCGGTTCCCCTGTCCACTGTGTCCGGTGTCATCTCTTCCGTCATCCCCACCACCGGTGCCTTCACCAACACTTCTCTCCCCGTGACTGTGCCCGCCACCCCGGTGCTGTCAACTTCCACTGTCTTTGCTACTTCCATTTACACCGTCACTTCTTGCGCGCCTGAGATCACCAACTGCCCCGCCCAGTCTACTGTGGTTGTCTCCTCAACTGTTCCTGTCTCGACTACCGTCGTTACAGTTACTCCTGAGGTTACCTTGCCCGTCGAGTCTTCTACTTCGACTGTCTACGCTACCTCGGTCTACACCATCACTTCGTGCGCTGCTACCGTGACCAACTGCCCTGCTCACTCGACTGTCGTTGTTTCCAGTGTTGTCCCTGTCTCGACCACCGTTGTCCCTCTGACCACCTCGGAGGTTTCGCCTGAGAAGACTTCCACCGAGTCAATCAAGGATGTCACCTCTGCTCCCGTCGTTACCCCCGTGTTGTCCACCTCGACTGTTTTCGCTACTTCCATTTACACCGTCACTTCTTGCGCGCCTGAGGTCACTAACTGCCCTGCCCGGTCTACCGTCGTTGTCTCCTCAACTGTTCCCGTCTCGACTACCGTCGTCACTGTTACACCCGAGGTCACTCTTCCCGTTGAGTCTTCGACCTCGACTGTTTACGCTACCTCGGTATACACCATCACCTCGTGCGCTGCTACCGTGACCAACTGTCCAGCCCGCTCCACCGTTGTCGTCTCTAGCGTTGTCCCAGTGTCTACCACCGTCGTGCCCATTGCCACCACTGTGTCCATCAAGGAGGCTACTACCGCTCCTGCCACCACTTCAGTCGCTAAGCCCCAGCAGTCTACCACCTCGACCATCTTTAGCACCTCCGTTTACACTGTTACCAAGTGCCCCGCTACGGTTACAAACTGCCCTGCTAGCTCTACCCAGGTTGTCACTGACATCATTGCCGTTTCTACCACTGTCTGCCCGGTGACTGAGGCTGAGTCTTCTACTGTTTCCACCCCGGTTGCCATTGCTACTGGCAAGTCTTCGTCCGCTGTTACTATCCCCACCTCAGTTATCGTCCCCGGTGCTGTTGCTCCTTCTGCCGGCGTCTCCACCGGTTCCAAGGGTACCACTGTTGTTCCCTTCCCAACTGGTGGTCTTCCTACCATTGTTGCTACCGGTGCTGCTAACAACGCTGCTGTTGCTTCTCACACTCTTAGCACTGTCAAGGCTGTTGGTACCAGTAGCTCCCCCGCTAGCTCTGGAGCTACTCTTTCTCCTTCTACCGTGCCAGTGTCACCACCTGTGACTGCCGGTGCTGGTAGATTCACTTTGTCTATTACTGCCCTTCTTTTGGCTGTTGCCGCCTTTTAATAGTCCTTTTGTATATAACGTACACAATGTGTACCACTCAGTAATATAATCGCCTTGTGCAACCCCCAAATCCACACATGTAAACCCTAGTTCTCGAGTCTGCATGCAACTTTAACCGAGCCACGTGATGCGATGTCATAACCAACGAATGATGCACTTTCTGTACCCTACTTACCAGCCGTCTCAAATTTACGCTACCCCCGACCCACATGGCAAATGTCAGCCGGATTCCAAACAAACTCCATTTCTATTGCCGCCGCGCAAATCATTACCAGGCGTAGGAATTTGCCGCCTCCATCACTCGGCGCCTCAGCAACCTGCCGCGTCTGGCAGTCCGGGTTTAGTTGATCCCGGGACTATTCACCTAGCGTTAGGGATGTAGAGGGCAGTGTTGGTCAAGTGGCCGTCCAAATGAGGAAACCGAGCTTGGGATGATGCAATATTTTTTTTTGGAATGCAGTATATTTATGTAAAGTAGAGGAGAAGCAAAAAAAAAAAGTGTATGAATTCTGTAGGAAGATGGGCGGGGGTGGTCATGGCCTAAATCGTGGTGAAATCAGGAGGCATACGGCTTGTATGAGGTGGAGCGTGTCGTATAGAAATCATGGTCATGGGGAATATATAGAAACATGATGATTTAGTTTGCTGCGGGATTATTTCTAGAATCTCTTTCTTTAACTTTCTTTCGACTTTCTTGACTATGCCTATACATCAATAGACCCTAACTTTTAACCTTATTCACGATCCCATTAATCTCAAGGACACGCAAGCGTCAAGGAGACAAAAGATAAACCGCTACTAAAGACTACTTCTCTACCAAAAACGACGGATATTTCTCATCAAGTTCGAGTATACTACAGCCCCTCTTCCGGGACGTCCATAATCTACTCCCGCAGTCATGTCTGAGATTTCAGACACTAGGTAAGTCGACTACGCATTTCCCCTATCTATTGTCTATCAAAGACCGATCCGCCGTCAGTTCTGCACCACCGAGAATCATGGATGGTTATCGCATTCCACGCTGATCGGAGCGTCAGCGTAACACCCTCCAAACGACCCGTCACCAGCCATCCGACAGTCCTCTGAACCCGCTCAAGTGAGTGTCCTCGTACAAACGTCACCATCCCCTTACATGCCTCTTATTCCAGACCCCCATTTCCTATCTATCCGCGCGCTGAAAAGAACCCTCGTCTTCGTTCATCAGCAGGGACTGTTCAGGAAGGCGCAGTTCATACTTTGCCACTTTGCACTACGACTGATTTAGTTCCCTCCCTTCCTTGGCTACCGGAGATAGCTGTCCTATCACCAATACCCATTCATTCAACCTAAGTCAGCTATTTTCTAAGCCGCCTTCCCCTAAGGGTTTCTTTGCTTGCCCGTTCCGGCCCTCGACGCTCGTGCTGAAGCTCCTTCCTTCAGGGCCCATTCATCCTTAGTCCAGATGCTATGGGGTCGTTGCTATGCCCCCGCTTCAATTGGATGGTTTCCCAATTGAGAGATTCACATTCATTGACGATTTGGAGGGGTGATGCTCTTTCCATTTTTTGTTGCTCCGACTTTTTGACTTGAATTTCCGTTTCGTTTGTCTTGGACAGTTGTATATCCAGATAATCATTTATTCATTGTCATTTCATTATTGTCTTTTTGTTATTACTTAGCAGACCCAACGACATAGCCACGTCGTTGAACTCAAGTCCACTGCTAACCGCCAAACCGGCCGCCAGCCAACCAAGCCATAAGCGCTCCCGCTCCGCCGCCGCAAAAGCTCTTTTACGTCGCCGCTCTTCCATATTCCGCGACCGCGAATCTCTCGGCCCCGCCTCCGTTCCCGAAGAAACACCCCCACTTCCAATTCCAATCGACAACCGCCTCAGTTTACAGCCTCTCTCCACCCAATCGACCGCTTCATATCGCTCGGGTAATAGCCCACCAGACACAATCATGTCATCGGTTCGGGGCCACAGCTCTAAGATGTCAACGGCCTCCATATCGGGTGTCCGCGTGGCGTCGCATCACTCGGTTGTCCCGTCTAATGGACCGCCCAGTGTTGCGGCTTCTGTGCCCGGGAGAAATGGCAGCGTGGCGTATTCGGATAAGGGGGCTGTTTCCTTGGAACAGTCTTTGCGCAAGTTTCGCATTGTAGAGGCTTTGCGCACTGGGGACACAGCATCGATTTCTAAGGCAGTCCGGGAAACGTCCGATTCGGCACCTCGGAAAAGTACCTCATCTAGTTCGCAAGCCGTTGTTGGCCCTCTGGAGGATACTACAATTTTACACCTGGCTATTCAATGTGCAGAGACCCCCGTCATTGAATACATTCTTTCAGATGGCGCCGAATACATTGACATCAATGCCCGGGATAAAGACGGAAATACCCCGCTGCATGTCGCCGCGCAGCAAGGCCGCACACAGGCCGTCACCATGCTCCTTGAGCAACCCAAAATCAATGATTCAATCGCCAACTTTGCCGGTCGCATGGCTATTGATCTTTCCCGGAATCCTGACATTTTCCAGATGCTCCATTTGTCACGCACACTCTTTATCGAAAACAAGACTAAGGAGGTACAACAACTTATTGCCGACAATAACCATGGCATTCTTCGGGATGTACTTGAGGAGCCCCGGTTCCAGGCCCTTCTCGATATTAACAGTACCGACTTTGTCACCGAGGCAACTACCCTGGAGTCTGGCGGAACTCTGCTCCACGAAGCCGCTCGTCAAAAGGACAACCACTTGATCCAATTACTTCTTCTCCATGGCGCTGATCCTTTTAAGCGTGACCGTAAGGGGAAGCTTCCACAAGATATCACCAAGGACGAATCAACCCGAGCCATGCTCAAGAAGTCTCCTGCAGCACAGGCGGCCCAGCGTGGAATCCAAGAGAAGGCTGTACTTGGCTTGGCTTCCCAGAATGGAGCCCTTGGTGCCCCAGCTGATCCGCTTGCTGGTCGTGAGGCCCGCGAGATGCGCGGTTACCTCAAGAAATGGACCAATTACCGCAAGGGATACCAGCTGCGGTGGTTCGTTCTTGAGGAGGGCGTTCTGAGTTACTCTAAACATCAAGATGATGCTGGCTCAGCTTGCAGAGGTGCCATCAACATGCGCATCGCCACGCTACACATGAGTCCCGACGAAAAGACCAAGTTTGAGATCCTTGGGAAATCCTCGGTCAAGTACACGCTCAAGGCGAATCATGAGGTCGAAGCCAAGCGCTGGTTCTGGGCCCTCAATAACTCGATTCAATGGAGTAAAGACCAAGCAAAGGAGGAAGATCGCCAGAAGGTGCGCCGCGACGAGTATTTGCGTCAAGCAAAGGAACAGGACAAGTTGTCTCAATTGGCGCCTAGTGATGTGGCTAGTGAGAGTGTTTCGGACTTTGGCGGCAGTTCACTACCAGGACCGGGTGTTGGCCGAGCGTTGTCGACTAGCCGGTCAGGTTTGAGAAACACAGAATCAGTTGCCGGTAATGCGGCTCCAACTACTGCGGCTCATGGCAGTACTGAGAGCTTGGAGGATATTGCGCCCGAGGAGAGACCCGCTACTCGTGGTGTCTCAGGGGCTCCTGCTGGTCCTGGTACTATTGCTGATTCGGTGTACCATGATGACGAGGATGACGACGACTACGGCGATGATAACAGCATGCGTAATGCTCCACCCAGTAAGGATGCTTTTAGTATTATCGTGCAGTCTGCACGCCTCCAACTCGATACCATGGCGCAGGTCAACAGCGCTCTGCTTGCCCAGGTCGGTCGTCAGAGCACATCTGGGTCATCTCCCTCTTCGGCTCCGTCTGCCTCTTCGGGCGGTAACACAAGCCTACTCCTTTCAGATCCCGCGGTTTCACAGGCTCTGCAGACGTACGACGGCGCAATTCGTAGCCTGACGGGGCTGGTGGGAGACCTTTTGAAGATTGCTAAGGATCGCGAGTCGTACTGGCAATCGCGGGTTGAGAGAGAAGTTGAGATGAGAAGGATGTGGGAAGAGAGCATGGCCAAGTTGGCGAGGGAGCAGGAATTGTTGGAGACGCAGTTTGGTCAAGCCGAAGAGAAGAGAAAGATGACCAAGAGAGCGCTGAGACAAGCTTTGACTACTGCCGATGGTCATGAGACTATTGTCGAGCATGAGGCAGAGGAGGAACCAATTTCTCCTGGAACTCGCGATGTCGCTGCTGCGGCTGGTGGTTTTGTTGCCGCGGGCTCGGCAGCCTTGGCTTCTAGACCTGCGACTTCTAGACGGACTACGGCACCTATTGACATTGAACTTTCCGAGTCTGAGGATGAGGATGCCGATGATGAGTTCTACGATGCTGTGGATGCCGGTGATATTGAGGTTTCTGATATGCCACCTTCGGATGCCGTCGAGGCTTCTACCGCCGTGACTATTTCCACGGGCGACGGCGAGAATGATATTTCGTCGTCGTTTAAGGGTTATGAGAATGGGGTTCGTACTCGCCTCAAGATGGACGAGGATAACCGTCCAAAGGTTTCGCTTTGGGTAAGTCGTATATTGGCTGGTGTCGATGACTTTGTACTAACAGTTTTTAGGGTATTCTTAAATCCATGATTGGCAAGGATATGACCAAGATGACGCTTCCCGTTTCTTTCAACGAACCCACATCGCTTCTTTACCGTTGCGGTGAAGACATGGAATATGCTGAGTTGCTTGATACTGCGGCTTCCCGGTCTGATTCTATCGAGCGTCTCATTTACGTGGCTGCCTTTGCTGCGTCTGAGTATGCCTCCACTATTGGTCGTGTCGCCAAGCCTTTCAACCCTCTCCTGGGTGAAACGTTTGAATACGTCCGCCCTGACAAGAATTACCGGTTCTTTATTGAACAGGTATCCCACCACCCGCCCATTGGCGCGGCCTTTGCGGAATCGCCTCGTTGGACGTACTACGGTGAATCTTCGGTGCGGTCCAAGTTCTACGGAAAATCATTTGATATTAACCCGCTTGGTACTTGGTTCTTGAAGCTCCGGCCTACGAGCGGTGGAAAGGAAGATTTCTACACTTGGAAGAAGGTCACGTCGACTGTTATTGGTATCATTACCGGAAGTCCTGCTATTGACAACTACGGAATGATGGAGATCAAGAATTGGACGACGGGAGAAATTTGTTACTTAGAGTTTAAGCCCAGAGGATGGAAGGCGTCGTCTTATTTCCAGGCTGCTGGAAAGATTTGCGATGCTTCGGGCAAGGTTGTGTACAGTATGGGCGGTCGGTGGAACAGCCGTTTATATGCCCGTAAGACTCCCGGGTATGAAGCTACGGTTGAAGACCCTGGCGAGAAGGGCGCACAGGGAAGCATTAACGACCCGAACAAGGCGTTCCTTATTTGGAAGGCTCATGAACGTCCGGCAGGCATTCCATTCAACTTGACACCATTCGTGCTTACGTTCAATCACATTGATGATAACCTTAAGGCGTGGATCGCGCCCACTGACTCGCGTTTACGTCCTGATCAGCGCGCCATGGAGGAGGGTAAATATGACTTTGCCGCCACGGAGAAGACTCGTCTTGAAGAGGCACAGAGAGCGCGTAGAAAGATGAGAGAACAAAAGGGTGAAGAATTCAAGCCTGCTTGGTTTGAAAAGGCCAAGTGTGAGATCAGTGGAGAAGAGTACTGGAAATTTAGCGGAGAGTACTGGAAGAGAAGAGAACAGGGTGGTCCTAACGGAGATCGGGAAAAGGCTTGGGAAGGTTTGGAGCCGATTTTTGAAGATTACAAGGGACCGCCTGTACGGATGGACACCGCGGGCTCGATGTAGATTGTTGTGATTAGTATATGTAGATGATTATGAATCTTGTTTTACTTTTGAATGCGTGTTTTGGTGGTTCCATGGTTCATCGATACTTTCGTGCATTTATAAATAGGTAGGCTCATGCACGTTGTTGTTGGTTGATTGGTTTGTACTCGGTACCTTTAGTTGAAGGATTTCGAAGTCGTGTAAGCAGGTCACACAGGATAAAACTAACCCTAATCGGACAAGTGAGGTAGATCGGTTGAATAGTGGCCCGTGCGCTGATGAAACACGGCGTTGCTTACGGACGGGGCGGCTAGGATGAATGAGAAGAAAGAAAGAGGAAAAGAAAGAGAATTAGGAAGAGGGAGTCAGTTGATGAGTGAGATTGAGCGGGCGAGCGAAGAAGACAAAGAAGTGGAGGAAAGAATAATTGGATGGAGTATGTACATACATACATACATACATACATACTTCAAGGCGAGACGAGGCGAGTGAGGATTCTGGGCTGGATGGAGTCACAGGGCCAGAATATGAAAAGCCGCCACTGTGGCGTCAAACTAGTGAGGGAATAAGTTTGTGAACGGTCAAAGAAATAGTGTTGTTGGTGACAATGGGCTAGTGTGGTTGTCTCGGTATTAGAGCTTTGTCAGAAGGGAACAAGAGGAATAGCGCTATATGGGAGCTTCTGACAGCTTCTTGATATCAATGATGTTGACCGGGCGGAGGATCCCCAGCCTCGATTAAGCATGCTATATATGCGCAGCCGGACAGGCTATATGCAGGTGTTGTTGAACCCATGTCGGCACAGCCTAGGTGGCGGCCGCTCGGGTGTTTATGGCGCGTTGGTGAAGTGGGTATGTTTTGTTGATAGGCTAGTTTTCTTTTTGGGTTGAATTTCTCGCTTGCAAGTAATCTGCACAAATCTTTTTTTTTTCGGGTGCATTTTTTGATCATTTTTGAATATACAGATACATATATACACGACAGGTTGATTTACCATTCTTCGAGGTTGAACAAAATGTCCCATTTAAGCGTTAAACGATCCATACGGAAAAAACCGTCGCATACGAGAACTCGTCCACAACATCCCATGGAGGAAATGGACTATAGCGACCCCGATACTCCCGGGCTTCCGGGCCCCGTTTCTACCATGTCGTATGCCCGGACGCGCAGACCACTGGATATGGATAGCGACGACGAGTCGTCCCTAGGAACGGTCTTGAGAAGTCACATTGGCAGTCATTTGAGCGGCGCAGAAAGTTACTTGAGCGGGGGTGGTGGTGGTGGTGGTGGTGGTGGTGGTGGTAGTCAGATTGGCGGGCAAAGAAGTCGTCGTGGAACCGGCGAAAGTGAGCGGGAACGACGGGATAGGGAGAGGTGGGAATGGGAAAGGGAGCAGGACAGGGAACGTCAAAGGGAGTTGGAGCGTGATCGCGATCGCACTAGAGATCGCTCGTCAAGACCACGTAGAGACTCGGAGAGAAGTCATAGGGACCCTCGGGAACATAGAGATTCGAGATCTCAACACGACCGACGACGTTCGCGTGAGCGGGAACGAGACGGCGAGTATTCACGGCGTGCTCGCGATTCTTCTAGGCGGTCGCCGTCTAGGAGACGGACACATTCACGACCATCCTCCCCGCTTGCGCCACCGCCACAATCCGCCTCTACACACCCGAATGATTCCACTGCACTCACCGTACATACCGCGCCGTACCCCGATGATGACCCGCCGTACCCGGATTATGAACAGCCGTATTCACCGCCGATTCTGTCTCCGCCGCCGTTTTCGGTGCCCGCGGGTATGCAGCCTCTTGCTGCCCAGGGTGCCACGGGTGGTTATGGACAGGAACAGGGTGTTGGACAGGGGAATGGGAATGGAAACGGGTATTATCATGCTAGTCCGTATTACCCCGTCGATGGACACCCTGGGTACCCCGCGGACCCGTACCCTGTTGTCCAGGGAGAATACGCTCAGTACCAGGAACATCCCCCGGCGTTACCCGAACGGCCGGTCTCAGTCAACTCGGTTGCACCCCCGATAGTCCAATACAGCACCGGCGAATCAGCCCCTCCGCTCCCCGCGCGTCCACCGTCTCAACATTCGCATCGCGGCCGGTCTCCATCACCAGTGCGGAACGCCCGAGAACATTCACGACCCCGCGATACTGATAAGCTTCGGGCGGCGAGTAAAGCGCGCGAAGCTTCCCGCCGCCGTAGCAGCACGGGGACCAGACCAATCTTGAAAGACCCTTCGGCTGGTAAGAATAAGATTCCTAACGAGAGTGCCGTTTACTCGTCGGAGGATGATAGATCGAGGCCTGCGACGAAGACACCGAGACTTAGCGTTTTGGTTCCCAGTACGTCGCCGCATCATAGATCACGGAGGGCGTCAACGGCGTCGATGGGCCGGACGTCGGGGCAGAGTTTGTTGGGAGATGACTTGCCTAGTGCGCGGAGAGGAAGAAGTCATTCGAGGGCTAGATCGGAGATTATCACGCCTACTGAGAAACTCAGTCTACTTTCCATTGCAGATGCTGAACGCCGGTCTGGTAGACGGAACAGTAATGTCTCCCTTGTCGCTCCATCTCCCATGCTTGAACCATACAGAGGTACCTGGCAAGAAGCGTCCCCTATGCCCTCGCCAATTCTGAGAAATAGCCATCGCCAGAGCGAAGATACCATCCCCGAGTTCACACTCAGCGGGGAGAATCTGATTCCCGAGCCACCTAGACGTGCACGATTCCACGACTCAACTGACTCGACAATGCGCATTGCCAGAGCTTTACAAGATGAGACGAGACGCCCGGATGTCGCCCCGTTGATTGAGATTTTACCCGGCTTGACGCCCGAACAAGTCACCGAGTTACGCAGAGAATACAGGAAGATGGTCACGGTTGGTCCGGAGAAACAGGGCGTCAATGTTGCTAAGCATATTAAATCACGACTTAAAGACTGCGAGCCGAACCTAGCTAAGGCTTGTTATGCCGTGGCCTTGGGCCCGTGGGGGAGTGAAGCGAATTGGGCGAATTACTGGTATCACAGTGATAAGAACAGACGGGAACTCCTTATTGAAGCGCTTTTTGGGAGGACAAATGCGGAGATTGACAGGATTAAGCATGACTTCCGGGATAAGCGATATGGGAACTCTTTGGTCAGATGTATGAAAGCTGAGTTGAAGGAGGATAAGTTCAAGAAGGCTGTATTGATGGTCCTTGAAGAGGGTCGGCAGGAGGAACTTGATTCCCATGGGAGACCGGCCCGGATCGATATGGAGCATGTGGATAAGGATGTGAAGAATCTCCGAAAGTATATCAAGGCGGAAAGAGGTGGGGAAACCAAGATGTTGGCTATCTGTGTGAAGAGGAGTGACTCGCATTTACGCGTCGTCATGCAAGAATACGAAGCGCAATATCGCGGCCATCTTGCGCGGGAAGCGTTAGAGAAGTGTGGCAATCTTGTCGGCGAGGTCATGGCGCATATTCTCTATGGGCTTATGGATAAGCCGGTGCGTGATGCCAAGTTATTGAGACATGCATTGACGGTGTTGACGACGGATCCGCTACGGAATGACCTTTTGACGTCCAGAATTGTCCGGATGCATTGGGATAGACGACACCTTGCGGATGTGAAGAGGGCTTTTGTCGGGTTATATGGTATTGAGTTGATGGAGGCTGTTAGAGGAAGTACAGTGGGAGAGTATGGACAGATGGTCCATGAGTTGTGTATTTCGAGAACGCCGGATGCAACGCATATTATTCAAAGACATTCGGATTTGGTAGAGAGGGACTAAGTAGGTAGAGTGGTGAAAATATATTGGTTTTTGGGTATATAATACTTAAGCAGTGTGTGTAATCGTACTAGCGACTTGTTTCTCCGAAGACCTAGTCGACGGTGTAGCCCCCCCAGAAATCCCCTTAACAACGGCATCCAACGCCCCCACCAAATCCACATGCAAAAACGGTCTATCCGTCCCCGCAACCGGAACCCGCCCCGTCTCCTCATCATCAACCTGCTCCCCCTGCACCCCCGCAACCTCATAAACCGGCATCCACCGGGAACTTTCAGCCCCCGAGACGCGAGGATACCCAAAGCCTGCGGCGGCGAGAGACCGACGAGTCCACCGGGACGTCACGTTGGCGAAGTGCCATTCGACGAAGCCGGGGGAGACGTGGTGGTCGAGTTGTTGGCGGATGTCGATGAGAGATTGGAGGGAGGTTACGTCGAGGTTGTTGACGGCACTGAAGTCGAGGATTATAGCGTGGAGGGGGGGACGAGGGTCCGATGGCGGAGGGAGGTGGCCGCGGCGTGGGCCCGGGTTGTTCCAGGGTCGGTCCTGTGGGGGTTAGTTATTTAGTTGGTGGAAGGGTGAGAGGGTTTATGTACTTACGCCGAGTTTGGTGTGGTGGGATAGTTCCGTTGGGCGAGTCTCTTTGTAAACTATCTCTGCGAGGTAGTCCATGTGCATAGCACAATTGGCATAGTTGAAGCCCTCGCGGAATCTATAAACGATGACTCCAGGGTGAGGATGTCTAGCCTTGACACGGGGGTTTCTCCCATCTTTTCCATCAAGATCAACCCA
The DNA here is from genome assembly GCA_001483325.1 of Huntiella savannae. Lineage (NCBI taxonomy): Eukaryota > Fungi > Ascomycota > Sordariomycetes > Microascales > Ceratocystidaceae > Huntiella > Huntiella savannae. The sequence goes on along the minus strand of LCZG01000051.1, from coordinate 167,128 downwards.
GACATCTCTCTTCTTATAAACGCACACAGCATTACCATCTTCATCATAAAGGACCTGGCCCTCCTTGGCTTTCTGCTCAACTGTGATAGTTCCGAGAGTCCGGCCCTTGGTTCTCGAGAGACGAATGAGTAGGAGTGCAGCAGAGGCGCACATGGTAACGTAGATACCATTCTCAATGTTTGTAAAGATAGTAACAAACACACCGGCAAAGAAAATCGGCACCTCAATAGGCGATACCTGCCAGAACTGATACACCACCGCCGGCTTGGTAATAAGATCGCCTACCGCGTGAATAATCAAGCCAGACAGTGACGCAGACGGGATATAGAAGAAGACACCCGTAAGTGCATATAAAGCCAACAAGACAATTCCCGCGGTGAAGATACCCGCAAGGGGAGTCCGTACACCAGCCTTAGATTTAATAGCGGTACGCGAGAAACTCCCCGTAGCCGGATACGCGCCAAGGAACGGGCCGAGCAGATTGGTGAAGCCGACGGCTACAAGTTCTTGCGAGGGGTTAATGACGTAGTTATTCAGGCGGCCGAAACTCTTGGAGATGGCGATGTGCTCAATGATTAGGACGATGATAGTGGCTGGGAGATCGGGGGCAATCGCGGAGATCAATTCCTTGTTCATCATGGGGACACCGACGTGGCGGAAACCAGATGGGACGGTCCCGAGGATGGAGAAGTGGGCTTTTTTGGCGGTGAGGCCCCGGTTGACGAGGTAGGAAATTAGAATGTACAGAAGAATAACAAACGCCATGCGGAGAGTCCCGAGGAAGAACCAGAGTTTCTTCCGGTTAGGTTGCCGAGCGGACATGTAGTTGCACACCCAACGAAGGAAGTACAAAAGGAATAAAGCCGATAACCCCATCGCCGCATCAAGGCCCTTCGCCGTGTCCAGTTTCTTAAAGATATTAATGATGATTTCATACGTTGCATCGCGCGTGTTAACACCCGACAGACCCAGCATCTTAGGAACCTGACCAACGGCAATAGATACCGCCGCACCCGTCATGAACGCAGCAATGGCCACCAACGGGATAAACTCAACGATCCAACCAAGACGTAACAGGCCCAGAAGTAGCAGGACGGCTCCGGCAATTAATGCCAAGGCACGGGCGATATCTGCAGCGGCGAGTTCCGGATGGTCGGTTTGTACGCGCACGACTACTTGGCCTACTAGTGTTGACATGACGGCGACTGTACCGATGGTGATGTCCTTGGAGGTGGCGAAGAACCAGTAGAGGATGAAGCCGATGAAAGACGTGTAGAGACCATGCTCGGGGGGGAGAAGTGCAAGGAGGGCATACGCCATTCCCTGTGGGATGACGACGAAGCCAACGGTGACGCCTGGATGTTGTTAGTTTCTTGTCTTTTGTAGTGGGGTGGGAGACTTACCGGCAATTACATCGCCAAGGAGCCAGGTGAGGTTATAATGAAAGATCCAACTCCAGAAGGGAAACAAACTCTTGATATATTCCGTAATAGAGTCCTTTGTCGGTACGAAGTCCCTCGCCCACTCCCTCGAATCAGGGTCTTCTTCATTATAACTCTGCAGTCCCTCCGTCTCAAGAGCCGTCTGTTCAAGAAGTTCTCTTGGCTCAATATCAACCCGATAATCGCGGTTAATACCCAAGGCTTTCGCCGTGTGGTCAAGGAGAGTCATTGTCGTTGTATGATGTCGATATGATTCATTTTCTTTCCATTCAACGGATAGTATGCATAGACTTTATACTCTGGTGATGTATATAGACATTGTCAATTGTGGATAGCTGATACCACCGCCAAGGCTTGGCGATGCGATGGTGTGATGGCGTCGACTGTACATAATCCATCTTTCCTCGGAACTTGGCTTTCTTGGCCTCGCAGTTCCCTGTTGAACTACGGACTTGGCGAGCCACGATGTTGATAATCTTCACCTCTAAATTCATGAAGTCTAAATATCTCCAAATTAAGAAATATCCTCCATCTACAAAATACCCCACACCAACTGACGCCATGAACTTGCTCAGTCTTATACAAACTCTCTGCTTATATATTGTCTCCCCCACAGTCATAAACCCTATATCGTCGTATGTCGGCCTCCCCTGTAAGCCAAGAAACTGGGTCAATGTCGCCATCACTTCTACCAATGACGAAGCCAAGCTCTTCTCTTTTCCTTTTCTCGTTACCTTTTCTCTTTCAACAATGTGCATATCTTGCATCTTTTCTCCATTTCGCATTTCCCCACCAAAATCTCGTGCTCACCGTCACACAACCAAATTCCCTCAATATATGCAACCCTGTTTAACCCTATATGTCTACTTACTTTCCTCCGCCGGTTGCTTGACTTCATCCTCCTCAGTGTCGTCCTTACCTAGGGCGTTGAAGCGTTCTCTGGCTCTATCTCTCCCAGTTCCTAGGTAGTCAAACCGCTTGCCACCCGCCTTGCTAACTTCGATATCCATTTTCCTACCGGCAACGGCAACAGCGTCACCGAGATTTCCACCCTCCACACCAAGACCAACACCCTCTTGGTATGCGTCAACCCGAATAATATCCGTACGTCCAGAGCCATTGGCACCAAGACCAGTTCCTGCCGTCCAGCCCATTTTGGCAAGTAAAGAGGATCCTTTACCCACGCGTGGCTCCGGCGGTGGCTGTTCTGGCTCAGCTGGTTTAGATTCCACAGGTGCTGGTGCTTTTTGAGGTTGTGACGGCATATTGAAGGCCTTTCTTCGCTCAGATGCTCGGTCTCTGTAACTTTCTGAAGCCCGCTTGCGATCTCTTTTCACAGCACGGACATTCGCCAATTTGACCTTCTCCTCATCCTTCATCGCTCTTTTATGATTCCGTGAGGCTTCGTGGACATGGCAGTCTTCGACTGAACGATATCTCATCATGCAAAGCAAACAAGCCAACTGGTCCAAATCCAGGTAACTCAAACTTTCCTCCACTCCAATATTGGTTTTTCCCAAGGAAATAGTAATTCCTTTCCCTTTTGTAGTCCCGACTGGCACCGCATTTCCTCCACTCCCCGCGGTCTCCGAAATCTCTTTATGTTTCTTCGTCCAAACTGCAATCTGCCCCGCCATAACCACCGGTTTCTTATTCGGACCCGCCGCTAAATTCTCGCCCTTCCTTTTCCGCACCTTCTTTTCTTCTTCCGGGACTATCGGTAGTACCAGACCAGCCGGTGGGGTTATGTTGACCACTAGCATGCTGGGGTATACATGCAAATCGCGATATCTAACACGTATCCCCGGGTTAATGAGGGGACAGAACGACTGCATCTCGATATTCGGCGTGACTTCTCTTTCCTCGGGTACAAAAACACCCAAATGAATCGTAGAAACCATCACCGTAGCACCATCCATACTGAACGCCCTTGACTTATTAAACTTAGCCAAGGCAGCCATAGCCTCGTCTACCGTCCAAAACTCCGCAAACCCATAATTCATGGATACATTCGTCGCTGTATCTCTCATGATCATCACCCTATGTAACGTTCCTCTCTTCGCTCCCATGCCAACTGTACTCCCTACTGGCGCTGTAGATTTCAACTTTGGCGCCCCGGCAGCTTTTGGAGCAGAAGATTCCTCCTTTTCAAGTTGCTGCACACCCGCTGCAAATCCAGCTTCGTCCATGGTGCGCGGAAGGGGGTAGAACACGAGGGTTTGCGAAGGCGTTGTACCGGCGTCTGTGGCACCATTTAATTGTTGACGCCAGGAATTACCTGCAACATTGGGGTTCATCTGGGAGGTCATGGAGTTTTTGGGGTTGGAGGGGTTAGCCGTGCTGGAGGTACGGGCGTAATGTATGAAGCATGACACTGAGGATTCTTGGGAATCTGAGCGACTGGGGAACTCCAGGTTGACGCGGGGAAAGTTTGCTTCCATCCATTTTATAGAGTCTGGTAGACCTTGAAACTGGAGGAATGCTCTCTTGCCTAGAACTTGTCAGCATCATGAATAATAATCCGTCGTGATAAACTTACCCCCCGGATACCGGATCTGCACCGTCGGAAAATCCACCAAATCCGTCGAGTTATAAAAACTAGTTCGGACCTCATTCAATCCAAAACCTTCAGGAATTCCCTCCACAACAATCGTATCTACCGGTCTTCCCTGCCCTTTCGGCGGCCGATCCTTCCCAAACCAGCCCCGTTCATGACTTCTCCGATCATCCCTATCCAAATCAACATAACCGCCCCGCCCCTTTCTGTCCGTGTACTCGTCATGAAAGTCGCCGTCATCTTCAAACTCCCAACTCTCCTGATACGCTCGTTTCTGTTCCTCTGTCTCCACAATCAATCCATCTTCATCATCTTCCGCCAGTGCCCCATCATAATCTAACCCGTCACTAGGCCCTGAAATTGGCCGGCCATGGTGCGTATGGCCGGATGAGTGGTTGTGACCGTCTGGGAGTTAGTTAGCGGCGTGTTGTGCGTGGTGGTTGGTGAGGGCGCGGGAATGGTCAGCGCTGGGTATTACCATGCCGAGAGTGCGGATGAGCCGGCTCCGCTGGAGGGTTTGATGGGGTGCTCATTTTGAGTGTGTCTTGAGGGGTTTTTTGATGAATGATGGTGAGTTGGTGGTGGCTTGATAACTTTGAGTGTTGCTCGAGACGTGAAGTCGTGTATTGACAGGTGGCACTAGGATTGTGACAGCTGTCGGCTAGCCACGGCACCTGCCAAAATGACATGACCACCCGGATAGAGGAGTTGCAGATCAACTTCAGTGTAACATGTGAGTACAACTATACACTCCAAACTTGTAAGAAATATCGCGATCATGGGCTCAGAGGGTGCTGATAAACTATACCAATGGCCATCTCCGAATATAACCCCGTTGATCCACACCCCAACAACGGGGGGTCCTCACCATATCCACCAGGACAGTATCCTAGTCAGCATAACACCCAACGAGATCCCCATCCAACCATGTCTAGACTTCATACGAAGTCCACTAGCCGGTGGCAATGTTCTCTTCACAGGTATGTTATCCAAAAATATCATCCACACCGGCTAACAACCCTAGGCACAACCCGTGATAATGACCCACAGGCAGGTCGTGTAGTAAACTTAGAATACACCGCCTACCATCAAGCGGCACTGAGAAGCATGTTGAAGATCTGCCAAGCCGTCAAGTCTGAGTACAACCTAATGGGCATCTGCATGATCCATAGGACCGGTCGGGTGGAAGTCGGTCGGGAAAGTCTCGTAATTGGTGTGAGCGCAAAGCACAGGAAGGAAGCCTGGCAAGCGGGTGAAGAGGCTTTAGAGCGGTGTAAGAAAGATGTTGAGATATGGAAGAAGGAGAATTATACTGAGGGCCAAGGAAAGTGGCTGGCAAATGAAGTTGTCACAAAAGTTGATTAATACACTACTAATACAAACTAAACCCTTCTACTCAACCTGTCTCCCCGTGAATGCTGTTCCCTTGGCCTTAATCAACTCCTCCTTGACAAATACCTCCTCCAAAGGTAACACCTCCTGGTCCTTTCTCAAGATCATCTTGCGGTGCCATGGTCCAACAAACATACCCTCAGGGTCAACCTCATCTCTTACATTTCTAAACGTCTCCAGATCCCCCTTATACATGCCCTCGAAGTCTTCCACTGTGGTATGGAAGTTCTTCGCCCAGTGTGGTCTCCCACCCAACTCCCGCATCACGTGCTCAAAAGCAGCGTAGTAGCGGTGGAGATAATCTGGGTCGAGATCATACGGACGGTAAAGAGTTGCGTTGACGTACAAAGTAGGTCCATCGGGCATAGACGAGTCAAGCCAGGGACGAATAGTCCCCTTGGCACGGGTGTCAGAGACACGGACTTCCACGGGGGAGTGTAGGTAAATACCCTCGGATGAATAGGGAATTCTAGGTTCCATGTAATCCGGGTCGGAAGGAGGCAGTTTATTCACCCAGGTAGAGAACCGTCTAAGGAATTCCTTCCCGTTCTCCAGAGGCAATGACCACTCATTAACCCACTGCGAATAAAGACAATTCATCAGCAGAGCCTGCCGACTCTGTTGAACAGCCGTCTTCTTCGTCCCGTTTTTGAACCCATGTTGCATACCAAAGACGAACCATTCAACCCACGGCAACACCTTTGGCGCCCAAAGGCCAAGGTAGAGCAGGTTATGATAAAGGTAATACCCGAACGAACCACCATAGTAATCAACCGGGGGGGCAACCTCGGCCTCTTCAGTCCGGTTAGCTTGCCAGATAACTGCGCGCCGGGTATGAGGAAGCCACCAAACACGGACGTACTCTCCTCTTGTCCAGAGATCAGTGTCCCAGGAACTGAGGACTCTAGAGTCCGAATCGATGACTTGTTCCCAGCGCAGCTTAAACGCCGGTACAGCCTTGAAGGTGACTTCGGTGATGATTCCCAAAGCTCCCAAGGAGAGTAACGCACCCCTGAATAACTCTTCATTCTCCGTCGCCGAACATTTCTTCGTAGTCCCGTCCGCCAAGGTAATTTTCAATCCCGTGATACTCTCAGAAACAAGACCGTGCTTCAAGCTACTCCCATGAGTTCCCGTGGAAATAACACCAGCAATACTCTGCTCATTAATCGATCCCAAATTCGGCATCGCCAAGCCGTTTTCCTCAAGTAACTCATTCAGCATGTACAATCTAATTCCACTCTCCATAGTAACCTCTCCAGTTTCCTTATCCATCGAGATAATCCGCTTGTAGTTGTCCAGGTTAATCAGCCAGCTGGAGGTACAGGTAAGGTTTGAAGGCGAATGGCCGGAGCCCACGGTGACGAGCCGGCGACGACATATCCGTGCTAGCCGGACAATCTTAGTGATTTCCTCCAACGATTCAGGCTGAAGATATAGCTCAGGAAGTGACGAGAACGTGCGCGCCCATGTCCTATGGAGATGACCCTTCTGTGCCCGGAAGGGAACCCCGTCAGCCGCGGCCTTTTCAATCTCAGCAGCAACGCGCGGATCCATATCTGACAAACAATATCAAGTTAACAACAACGAATAAAGAAACAAAGGGCTCCCTTCCATCTCCCGAGCTCGAAGCTGTATACAAAGCGCTATGGGGTAACCCTAATGAAGCGGGGTGTGAACAATCCTGCCAGATGACGACATTAGTAAAGTTTTGAACGGGCGGTAGTCCAAGCACCGTTCGACGGCTGGGATAAGACGGCAGGAAACCAAAGAGCTCAGTAATCAAAATTAATAATCAATAAAAGACGAAACAGGAAACTGTCCTATGGACTACATAACTAGCACCCACAAACGGGTCAAAAAACCAGCCAAGAACCAGCTCGGCACCCTCAGACCCAGTAGTCCGTCATCACCACCGAGTAGTTTACAAAGCGTAATTTTCCGTGTGCAAAAAGATCTCATCGAGCATGTCATCACCCCAAATCATAGCCTGCAACCCCGCTACCGTCCTTGCGACACCTTCTCTCATTCTTGCGGGGCCACAGACAAACACGGCCGTCCGTCTCCCTAGGATTCCACGGCCATTAGCGCCGCCCCGAGACCACTCCCTCAACATATACCCCAAATCTGGCCGTCCGTATTCAACTGTCCAACCTCCGTCAATTTGGTGAGGCAGTGGGAATGCGAAGCGCACAAGAGACTTCTGGAAGGATGTTGGTGTCGCTGGGAAACCAAAGTCGAAGCCGGGTGGGGCGGTCGGAGAACTGCTGGTGGGGTTTGATTCGATATCGGGACCAGGACCAGTAGGCGAATTTACTGCGCGGAGATGAGCGAGTTCCGGGGGGCGGAGTGGGACATTTGTGTCGAGTTTGAGACCCTGGGGAGGAATATGGTTGAAGTGGGGTGCAGGTCTTTGGATAGGCGGGAAGTGGAAACTGGTTTGGCGGGCTATCGCGGGGGCTTCATTCGATTCGAAAACGGCAGACTTGTGGTCAGACTCATATGAGTCAGGAGAGTTAACACCGCCGAGATATGGTGACCCATGCTGAGCCAAAAACTGCTGTGGCGGCAACGCAGTAATCCGATCTTCATTTTCCTCCCTCAACTCACGTTCCTTCCTCTCATCGCCCTGTGCCTCAGCCATAATCAACGCTGAGTTCCTCTTGCTAGCAATTCCAGAAACAAACCCATCAAGCTTATCATGCAACTGGTGCGTCAATGCCCTGGCGCCCGCAACAGCGGGGACTCGAGGAGCGGTACTCAGTGACAACCCAGGGGTCAATGGGACAGCAGCGGGCGGTTGTTGACCTGGGACGAGAATCTGTTCTCGTTGTTTAGCGCCGGTTACGAAGAACTTGCAAGTTACAGAGTCGACGGGGGCGGATTCACGGCAGATACGGAGTTCCTCGCGGAACCAATCCATGGCTTCCAATCGCTTGATAGCCCAGACAACGACGATTTTCTGGGTGATTGCTTTGCCGTCGCGCATCCGTTTGATCAGGTTGAGGAGTTGTGACATGAGAGCTGTGATTCCAGAGCCGCCAGCGATTAACACGACAGTATCAAAGGAAGATAGGTCGCGACGAAGACCACCGTACGGTCCGTCGAGGAAGGCACGGTAAGTGTGGAAGGGACCCTTTTCGATGGCGGATTCCATTACTCGACGGGTGAAGCCACGATAGGGCTTGAAGACGATGACGCAGTCACGGTAGTCTTCACCGTAGGCAGATGGGAAGTCGGGGCTGCACATGGAGGCGATTGTGAAAGGGTGGTTATCAAAAATACCAATGCCGGGCATTCTCAGGTAGACGAATTGGCCGGGCTTCCAGCGCATACGCGTGGGGATGGTGACTTTAACGGCGCCCTCGGGGAGGAGAGTTACGGCAGCTTCGTCTCCGGTAAGGAAGGAGAGGTCCCACCAGGGCTTGAGCCAGTTGAGATTGAAAAGGCGAAGGAGATAGCAGAATGCCCAAATGGCGATGGAGGTGTAGAGATAGTCCCATGAGCGAAGATAGTTTTTGGTGTGCCAGAAAAGCATGCCGACGTAAATAGCGGCAACGGGAGCGTGTAACATGACAAATACTTCGTAGGCTACCCGACGAATCACGGGGAGAGAGGCGACACAGAGCCAAATCAGAGGCACCATACAGGCGATTCCAGTACCGTAGATAATTCCGGAACCACCGGGGAATAACTTGGAGTAGACGTCCATACCACCATCATCCCAAACTGGCTGGACGTAGAAAGGGATCATGTGGATAAGGGAAAGTAGAAGCGTGAGGTAGCCCATCCAACGATGGAACACATTGAGCCGCTCTGGTCCAATACCGGTGAGGACGGTGAGAATGTTGGCTTTCATGCTAGTGGCGATAACCCATGGAGTAATAGCAATAGCTAACATACCGGCACGGATAGCCAAAGGAGGTGATCCAAATCGAATACTTTCCCAGTACAATGGCTGTTGTAAAAAGACAACGAGTACAACGAATAGTAAAGCGAGAAAACCGCAGAATATAACTGACAAACTGGAGAAGCTCATGGTGTATCCACGCCATGTGATATCGGGGACAGGTCTGTAGAAACCCCATCTGAACAAAGCCAACAAATCATGAGTCCATGAAACTCCTGTTCCATGGGCAACTGGCTTGAAGCGAGGCTCAGTCTCAGCCATCGCCATCTGCTCCCTCACAAAGAAATTACCCGCCTCTCCGGATAACATGGCTTCTTGTCCGTCAAATCCATGGTGGTTTATCTGGTCACAATGGCGTAGGAACTCTTGTTTATACAAAGCGCGACGAATTCTATCTTGCCAGAAATGCCATAACCGGACGCTTAGGACTAACACAAGAATAGCGAGTGAGAAGTAAGTCCAATAGAGTGCGTATTTACCAGACTTAGACCATGGGTCAACTATCTCAGCTTCATAAAGACCGGCAGGACTGGTAGGTGTGAGAGGAATTTGAATTCTGGGAACTAGAGGTTTTGATTGTGGGATTGACATTTTAAACGAGTGTAGATGTAACAATTATTAGAAGAAGGACGGGCCGGAATATATTGGCCCTCGTGGTAATGGCCACAAGCACGAAGAATCAGGCACAATGGTGGCGGTGGCAGGTATGACAGACGACGGGATGTATGTATCACGACAGAGCGAAACGTTAAATAGCCGACGCAAGTGGCCGTGAAAAAGGTCGCGGTATCATGGGGTTGGGAAAGGACTAGACGGGCCGTCTTGGAGAGGGGCCGGATGAAGACTTTGTATATGTATTTATGAATGATTGGTTATAGGTTTGCGGATTTGCTGTAAGCGCTGGGGTTCAAGACAGGGGGTTCTTGGTGGGATTGGTGGGGGGTTTGGATTTTTTGGTGATGGTGACGGTGCTGGTGATGAATGTGCATGTGTATGTATATATGCACATGTGAATTTATATGTGCATACAGTAGATAGGGAAAACAGGATGTCCGGAAAACCGGAGATGGCGATATATACATAGAAGAGGTTGGAGATATCTTGGAAGTCGGTTACGTATGTATGTTTAAGGATGTACGTATATAATTAACTAGGTTAGTCTTGAATCCGGGGATGTTGTCATTTCGTGCGTAGTCCACCGGGAAGGATCGTAGATCTAACTGAACTACACTAGAAGCCGGTCAAGCTCCAATCTACACCCTATTAACCAAAGTTATGCTCCCCGTGGTAAGCAACGAAAGAAAAAAAAACAACGAACCCGTGCCCCTCTTCGCATACCACGTTCCATCACCAGAATCATCAAAAAGCTCCTCAAAATCCCATACATACAACCTTCATTCGGCGTCTAATACTCGCTTCTAATTGGTCAATCCCAAGTCCATCCTCCCGTACCCTAGTCGACCGATATCCTAACTCGTCAATGACATGCCCAATTGGGCACCAGCGGTTCACGGCCGGTTCATGCGCGGGAGATTAACGGCATATTGTCTAGGGACGAATGAGAGGCTGACTTAGACATGACAGATGCGAGGATTCTCGGTGTAAGTGGGTGGTCGGGTTATGCGGTTACGGTGGACGACCGGGGCTTGAGGCCTGCCACGAGGTGATTGCATGCGCACATGTGTATTGTATGCGCCTTCCACCACGCCACCTGCCGGCCTAAGAATACCCCGCTGTGCCGTTGATTCGCCGTTGTTGGTTTTCTTGGGGGCCATATGCTACGGCATAGAAACATACGATCCTTTCACGCCGCATCCACATTGTAACCTTGATGCACGAAGGAATCTCTCGCATTTGCCCTGATTATTTGACATCATAGGATTATATACTGGGTCGGACATAGGGTTAGATACGGGTTGATAAGCCAAAAATTTACTAACATCAGTCGCGACGTTAGAAGTAGCTATACATGCAAGAAGTAAGCTTCATCATCATTTGTCTGGTCATTAATCATTCCACATCATCAAACTAATCAGCCACGACACCTTCAAAATGGCCACCGAAATGGGTCTCCCCCGGGCAACCTTTGCCAAGCTCTCGCCTCACGCCTACCTCCTCGCCAACCTAACCTCACCGGCCCCAGCCCGCTCCAACACCCGACACCCGTCCGTGGCGCGACCTCCCTTAGTCAACACCTCCTCTCTCACCCACGCTCACGGCTCTTCCATCGTACGGCTCGGCTCAACAACTGTTATTTGCGGTATTCGTGGCGAGACGCTTCCTGTGTCGAAGATCCCCAGTTACCGGGTCGATAACCAAGAGACGGAGCTTCGCGAATATGACCTTCTTGTTCCCAACATTGAGATGGCAACGGGATGTGCCGTGGGATTCCTGCCGGGTTCGCCGCCGGGGAGTTTGGTGCAGGGATTGAGTACGAGGATTTACTCGCTTTTGCATGCCGCCGGAGTCATTGACCCAGCAGACTTGCGGATTCGGTATCGCCCTGGGGCGGAGGAGGATACGGAGATGGGACAGGAGGATGATGATGAGGGGAAGGATGATGCGGTTACCATGGCGTATTGGGTTCTTTACATTGACCTGTTTTTCATCTCTCTTGATGGAAACCCATTCGATGCTGCTTGGACTGCCATTCTCACTGCCCTCAAAGATACAAGACTCCCCTCCGCAACCTGGGACGCCGACCTCGAAATGCCCATCTGCTCCCGGGAAACCAGCATCCCACTGTCCATCTCCTGTTTCCCAGTGGCTTGCACGGCCGTAGTCTTCAATGATAGAGACATGGGGACTGCTGGCCAAGGAAAGTTCTGGTTATTGTTGGATCCAGACATGTTGGAGGAGAAGATGTGTAAGGAGAGCATCACTGTTGTGGTTGATAAGTCTAGCGGGGAAACTGTTGTTTTGGCGGTTGAGAAGACGGGTGGAACGACGGTTTCGGGGGCTTTACTTTTTGAGTTCATTGAGGTCGCGGAACGGAGATGGGAGGAGGTTAGAAAGGCTGTTGCTTAGGACGTAGACATATATGTACATAGGATACCCAAAAGAGTTTTGTTTGCATTTCAATTCAAGTCACAGCAGGTCTCGGTAATTATGTAAAAAGTAAAGTTATATTATATTCATAAAATGTATCAACCATTCGAACCACCATTTCATGCGGAAGACAGCGCCGCTTCTATGGCAGTAGATACCGGCCGATAATTCCTTGCGGAATCGATCTCCCGCCCAGTGTATAAAGAGCCAATAAAGGTCTTTAATAACCACAATGCACAACAAAAAAGCTTCTGCACCGTAGCCGTTACTGATCGGTTAAAGAAGAAAAGAAAAAAAGAAGAACAACCCAAATCGTCGTAGATTTTCACAGGTTATAAAGGGTGGATTTTCCCGATGACTAAGCAAGAGGTCCACACTCATAGTGGGGTTGACTGACGAGGCTGGGAATGAAGAAAGCAAATTTTCACGTTGTTGGCCTTGTTATATAACTTGTGCATAGTAAACTTTTTTGTCCCTTTTTTTCCCTTCCTTTTGAAATTTGTGCCAATATGGAGACTCTCTCCGAGGCCCCATGGGACCTCATAATCAACGGTACCGGTCTCCAGCAGTCGTTCCTGGCCCTGTGAGTTCCGAAGCGGCCCGTTCATTTCCCTCTTTGTTCCGTCTCTTCTAACCCCGTCACCCAGGGCTCTATCCCGATCCGATAAGAAGATTCTCCATGTTGATGAGAACCCGTACTACGGCGGGTCTTCCGCTTGCTTTACACTTCCCGAGGCGTCGTCCTGGGCTGCTGAGAATGCGTCTGGGGATGCTGCGAGGGTGTTTAGAGGGGCGGAGTATACCGTGCTGGATGGGGAGAAGTTGGCTGGGCCGAGGAGTTATGCGCTTGCATTGGCGCCGGTCATTTTGCATTGTCGGGGACAGTTGGTGAAGACTTTGGTTGATGCTGGGGCTTCGAGGGGGATTAATTTCCAGGCGGTCGGGAGCTTCTTTGTCTTTAATGACGGGGCACTTGTGAAGTTGCCTTCTACGAGGGAAGATATCTTTCTGAACTCCGATATCCCAGTTAAAGCTAAACGGGGCTTGATGAAGTTTCTCAAGATGGTCATGGACTTTGAGAGTGAGGAGAATCTTCCTATCTGGCAACCTCACGCCACGGATTCTCTAGAGGACTTCCTCGAGTCCAAGTTCAAACTATCCGGCTCTTTAAAAGCCCTTGTCACAACACTCACCCTCTCCCTCGACAAGACCACCCCCGTGGAACCCGCCATTCGCTCTATCCACCGCCACCTATCCTCCATGAACCATTTCGGCCCTGGCTTCGCAGCCGTATACCCACAATATGGCGGCCTCGCCGAGATCACCCAGGTATCCTGCCGTGCTCTTGCCGTCGGCGGCGCAACTTATGTGCTTGGTACTGGCGTGAAGGGCTTCGAGGTTACAGCCGATGGTATCAAGGTTGAATTGCCGGCGGTTACTGTCACGACGAAGAAGCTTATTACGGGACAGACTTGCCCGGAAGGGACCAGGTCTGTTACCAAGGCGGCTGTTGTTTTGGATGGGATGGCGAAGGAGTTGTTTGTTTCGGCTGTTGAAGGCGGTCCTACACCTACAGTTGTTCTTATCGGGTTTCCCGCAGGTTCACTCGGGGAGGAACAGGAATATTCTGTTTATGCCATGCTTCATTCTTCCGAGACTGGGGAATGTCCACGTGGCCAAGGTAAGTTTCTTTTTTCACTCATTCCAAGTTGGTGGGTTCTCTTACATGATGAAACTATTCAATTCTTATCTACGTTATCCGAGCATATGCATTGAAGATAACCAGTATTCTGATTGAGAATCCACCAACTATTTCATCATTCCATGTTGGAATCCAAGCTAACGGCTTAGTCCTCGCCTACCTAACCACACTTACAACGCCAACCTCCCGTGCGTTACTGCAAAAGGCTATAGACGCCTTGTCCACGGTCCTTCCCGCTACCCCTCTCGCCCAACTCGTATATGAACAAGCCGACGGTTCTTCCAAGCTTATATTGGATGGCTCAGTCGTGACCATGCCGTGTGCAACGTCAGACTTGGCTTTTGACGATGACTTATTGGATTGTGTACATGAGACCTGGGAACATGTCACTAATGGCGAAGAAGATAGAGGGGAGTTTATGAAGTTTAAAGTGCGGGAAGAGTTTGATGATGATGATTAATGAATATATGACTTTGCCTGTATCCACTTATTCTGTGACTTGGTGATTTACACCGCCAACCCAATCTCAACAACATGCGTCCCCAAAACCTTATCGTCATGCCCAATATACTCACTTCTCAAAACCCACTCTCCTCTCGTAGCCCCCGTCAACATACTCAAAAATGCCCTCGCTGCCTCCGCCCTCCCCACCATACCCGGCCCCGCAACCTCCGAAAACCCCACCCAGCGCCGTCCCCCATGCACCTTCTTCCCGTGAGTTCTCCCCTTAACTGCCCCCGCAAACCCTTCCAACTCACCAACCCCCGTATCAGCAAGTTCCTCACGCGGCGCAAAGTCGAAGGCCTCATGGTAGTCTGATCCGTTAAGTGAGGAGAGCTGACCTGCATCGGAGATATGGTCCATGTCGAGAGACCGGTTAATCATTGATGGAGAGGCAAGTTTCGAAGCGAGTCCGCTGTGCGATTTAGCTGACTTGGCTGAGGATGGATGCCAAGGGGGAAGAAGGGAGTTGGCGTGTGGGGAGGGTGGAATCGGGGTGCCCCGACGGGAACGTTCTTCCTGGAGAGACCCCGCAATGGAGCCGCCACGACGGGGAACTTCAGGGTTCAGCGAGCCGTCACGGGGTACCATGTGCGATTCTCCTACAGGGAGACTTTTCCATTCAGTGAGCAGCGGGACTCCAGGGTCCATTACCTCACTGATAGGCTGATCGGGGTGAACCAAGCTCTTCAAGAAGGGAACACCGGAGAAGAACCGGGCCAGCTCGTGCCTTCCCAGTGCTGGGTGGACGTTGTTCACAGCGCCCACACCATTGTCGAAGACTGCGCTGCGGGCTAACTTCCTGCTTGCCCTGGCCGCATCTCTAGCCTGTTTTTGAGCGGTCTTTTCCTTTTGCAGATGAAGATAGTTTTCCTGGGCGGCACGGATGGCGTGGGTGGTAAGTTGGATTTCTTTATCCACCTGGCTAGAAGCCCGGGCGCGACGGAGAGGAGCCCGGGTAGGCGAGTGGGTTAGCCCGGGAACGGGGGGCGTCTTTGACCGCTTGGGGAAGGCTTCGGCAGCGGGGAGAGGGGCCTCGACGGGTAGAGGGGCTTCGATGGGTATGACAGGGTCTTGAGTAGTCATTATAATGTCCTGGTCCTCATCGAGACGGAACTCTTCCTGCTCAGGTTCCTTGTCTTTCTGCTTCTCAGGGACATCCAAATCCATCTTGTCATCGCCATATTTCCCAGTCACCTCGACCAAATCACCCATTCCAAAATCCAAATCCAGCGCAACATCTTCCAAAGGCAACAATTCATCCTCGCCCAAAACTCTCATGCCATCTCTCTGAGGACTTGAGTTGTACCCCCAAGGCAAGTTGATGCTACTTTTTCCCGGCGACTCCATGGGGTCTAACATGATTGAACCGTTGTAGCTTCCCTTGCGGCGGTTCCGGCTAACTGACGCGTTGCTGGTTGCGGGACTCATGAATGAGGTATTACGGAGAGGTGTCCCGGAGGGTTGCGATGACAGCCGAGTGCGGAGGATAGCTTCTTGGGATAGGAAAGTCGGAATGGGGATGGGGTCCCACAGCATGGTAGGTTGGTCTTCGAGAACAATTTGTTTGCGTCTATATAATAGTTAGAAGTGGTCATTGTGTGCTTGGAGAGTACAACTCACGGAGCCTTAACAGCATGTGCCGAGACCAGGTGATCCTCCCCACTCAACGAATGCGTCATGCGCAACTTCTGCGACATCTTGATAACATCATCCAAAATGTATGTCGTCTGCTGGTTATATACACGTGACACTCCATAGAGCAAGTTACTCTGCAGACGTAAAGCCAACGGAGCACCTGGGTCAATGATTTTGTCGATGGCTTTTTCAATATCTACTTGTGCAACGGACTTGCGAGACATGCATTGCTTGGTATTGATAGTTGCAGCGAGCCTGACGATTGTTAGTTCAAACCAGTGTTGTAGCTAGATCAAGAGACTTACCAGATGGTTGCAACACCATACTGGGTGTTTGTAAGGACTGACAATTTGTTAGTGTTCCGTCATCAGATTCACGGCCAGATCCAAACTTACTCTCATGACTGTAAAACATGGTGAAAACCTACTCAGTTCTCCACCGTTTCGTTAACAAACGAACGATGAAACTATGCCGGTATCCAGAAACAAAGAAGCAAGAGAATATTTTAGATCCCCCTCTCGAGAAGACTCGTAAAAAGGATAAAAATTGTCCACACAAGCCCCCAATTCACTTGTGACGTAACTCCTCCATTAGGAAATATTTGCAATATTCTTATGTGTGTACTTGAATACTCTACATACGACTCAGGCAACACATACGTAGGTATCATCCAGACTTGCCTCCTAACAAATCCCTAGCCATTTCTCGTAATCTGAACTTCATAACCTTCCCACTTGCTGTCTTGGGAAAGTTTTCTACCCACCAAATATACCTGGGCACCAGATGCCTAGACATGTGGCTCATAACCCACCTCCTTACATCATCATCGTTGATCTGTCCTGTTCCGGTTGCCCGATTAGGAGCCTGGACCCCATGTCGTGCCACAATGAAAACTGCTACTACCTCTCCATATTTTTCATCCGAGACACCCACACAACTAGCCTCCATTATATCCGGATGATCCAGAAGGACATTTTCGATTTCCGCTGGGTGAATATTTTCCCCAGCACGGATGATGAGGTCTTTTATCCGCCCTGTGATTGAAACGTACCCTTCAGAATCGATCATGGCTTCATCTCCGGTGAACATCCACCGTACGCCGTCCTCATCAGTTTCAATGGCGAGAGCGGTCCGGACTGGGTCGCCCCAGTAGCCGTCCATGACAAGGTATCCAGAGACTGCAAGTTCACCTTTGTCGCCGACGGGGAGAGTGATGGAACGGTTATCAGGATGGACGATTTTGACGGCTGTGTGCGGCATTGCTTGACCAACCGTTGTAGTGCGTTTTTCCGGGGGAGAGTCTAGAGTCATCATACAACTTACAGGCGACGTCTCAGTCATCCCGTAGCATATAGAGAGGTCTTTGAGGCCTAGGTTGGCGTATAACTTGTGCATCAGGGTTTCTGGAACTGAAGATCCAGAAGCAATCCCCTTTGTAAGATTGGAGGGACGGGTCTCTACCGCTCCGGACGATAGAGCATCGAGGATAGCTATGAACATTGTTGACACGCCGTATAGACCTGTCGCATTTTCCTCTATGCACATCTTCAAAGAAGCTACTGGGTCAAATGCAGGACTGGGCATAAGGATTGCAGAGCCGTGGGTCGCAGTCGCCATGTAGCCTAAGACTGAGCCGAAACAGTGGAATAAAGGCGGTGGAACAACGATTCGATCTTCAGGCGTGAGGTTTAAACGTTCTCCAATTGAATAGCCATTGTTGAGAATTCCCCGATGTGTCAACATAGCTGCCTTTGGTGTGGAGGTTGTCCCAGAAGTGAACTGTATGTTAATGACATCCGTGTTTCTCAACGGTCTATCCGGGATAAATGTCTCATCACTCCCATTTTCAAGATCTCTCAACTTGACCAGTCCATCCAGTACCTTTGAAGTCTCCGTTTGACCATGCATTTTAGCATTCTCCAACAAGACAACTCTCTTCAAACACGGTACTCTGCTACTCTCTACCGTTCTTCCCTTCCGGCAGGCCTCTAAATCGTCTACTAAGTCTCGTAGCAACGGCACATTTGATCGGCCCTGTCCTGGCTTATAAGCCACATCCGTGTACTCCCCTAGGATCAACAAGCCCACATCCAAATGTCTTAGTGCATTTTCTACCTGCTTGATTGTGAACCCCGGGTTTAGAGGCACCAAGACAGCACCAAGTTTAAAGACGGCGTATGTCAGCGCGGCAAATTCCGGGGTACTACCGAGACTTATAGCGACGCGGTCACCCTTTTGAACGCCTAGTTGACGAAGAGAATGGGCCAGGCGGGTAGATAGAGTGTCGAGAGCCCCATAGGTCAGGGTTGTTTGAGCTGCAGTGGGGGATGGGGCGCGGGTTATCACAGCAGGACGGTCGCCGTATAGGGAGACAATGGAAGTAAAGTGTTCTGGGATTGTAGATTCGAGAAGAGGTGGCTGATGGTATTAGCTTGGATCTAGAACTTTGTGTATTGTATAAACGTACATGGCAGGGGCCTCTAACAACACTAAGGTTGTGTATTTTCCGAAAACTCGGCAAGAGCCGTCGCGATGGTTGTATCCGATACACCCGTGGAAACATCATGACACCTATTTAACTCTCATAATACACAATGTAAAACGATACATCATGAAACTCCGTATGTATCTCCATTTTATGGAGAATGAAGTTATCTTTGATAGTTGGAGTAGCCATTCGGAGACGGCAACTACCCAGGACAACGTATGTACATACATGCATACGTCCAACATGTAACAAGCTCTAACCTAGTTTCACGAAGAGATAGCTTTACAGACGTCAATGTTAATTTAGAGTACAAATATACTGTGATATTGAAGGTATAATAAAGCTCATTTCCAGGAGCTGACCCACTACTCCGGCTGTTGTCGGAGTGGGGCCGATCCGATGACAACCCTAGTAACCCTACGACTACCGTAGCCGACCGAAGCAGGTACATATGTACCCGCGTGATGGAAAGTCACAATCGTGTTCACAACTACCGCAAGACAGATGAAGCCTATGTCACCAAGGACAGCACGGTATGGAGTCAGATTGGATACTGTGAAGACGTTATTCGGGTACGAAGAACAGGTCAAAGGTTCACGTGCGATGAATTGTTGGGGGTTCACCGCCTTTTTGATGAATAACGATTGTGGTGAAGTGACGGGTGGCGACGGCAGGAAAAGTGCATGTGTATATTATATGTGTATATATGTACGTCGAGATTGACTGAGCGCGTGAGACTACGAATATGGGAGGTTCTAGTCAGACAGGCCCATGTAAGACGTCATGTCACAGGAGTAGAACCGGTTTTCTTTGTTCGTTTTGCGGTCGTCTAACCGAGAAATGACATCAACAAAGGTGGATGTCTCAAAGTGGATTACCCGATAGTTGGGCTGTCTATAACTTTCAGCCCAACCAGTTCAAAGAAGGCCTCATGTACAGCTACTCTCCGATGTGACATCTCCATGCGCATACGCAACAAGCAGGAACGAAACAAGTCATCAGGCATTCGACAATCAGCGCAAGCGAGCCCAACGCAAGCGAGCCCAAAGTATCTCATGTCTATACATATAATCTGCTTGTGCTGTGCTACAGACACACATAAGGGATATGTATGGGGATCAAACAAGAGTGATTTTCAAACCACAGCGCCATAGAAATGGGGCAGAGACGAACGGGGTACAAACGGTGATCGTGATGTGATTGTTCGGGATTCTCAACTTTTTGTCAAGTATGTACACATTGATATACATATACTACATGCTTGAACATGGCTGGTGCATAAATAATGATTGTAGCTGAATGTAGGAACCTCTTGTCCCCGCTTTTGAGACGTTTGGCGAGTGTATTGGAAATGAAGGAAGGATGAGAAGACTAAAGACTAACTAAATGTGATAGCTGGCGGAATAAACCTATAAACCCTTCTTTTGATTCCAAACTGTAAATATGCATATGCGTATGTATATACAACATAGATTGAGATAAACGATAAAAGTCCAAGTGATTCCATGTTTCTTCCTCCCGTCAGCCGTCAAAATCCACGCCGTAATCATCGTCTCTTCTCTCATTCTTGTCTCCATCAGTCCTGACTCGTACACACGTTACCGCCCCAAGTTTGACAGGCCAGGTCAGGTCAGGCGAAGCGGGCCAACCCACAGACTACATTTAGTCTATACAGCCCAGCCCAGACTACTAGCTACGCATACATTTTATGTTGTACATAGCTAATCGCAGGCCCTGTCGCAAGTAAATCCGCAAAGTAACCAGGGAAGCAAAGAAACAAGCTTCACTGGTCTGGCCTTTTTTTACGACGACGATCTTTTTATTCCGCGCTGCGCCTGTGCTGAGGTGGGATTGTGTATTGCATTGAATTGATTTATTACCACACACAGCCTTGTTCGTTGGATACCCCGCTGTTTAGATTGACTTTGGTTCTTGCGACGCTTCTTGAGATAGACTACTTTGTTTCGACGACTCTTCCCTTCACCGCCTGAAAATTGAACCCCCACGCCCCAAGGCCTTTTGAGCGGGTTACAACGTTAACCCAGCACCTCGGTGCACACCGGCATCAACGTTAATGTTCTTTCTTCCACGACCTCACGACCTCAAGACTGTCCCTACAGACGTCTATATACAAACACCACCAACATGGAGTCCTCCGATATCCAGTACTCCCCGGCCCTCCACGAAGCCACTATTTCTTCTACAGCTCCGCCAAAACCACCAACAATAACCACTACAATTACCCCCCAACTCTCTCTCGAGGAATATGCACCACCTGCCCGGTTATACCAGCGGCTCCGGCAACTGTCGGGGTACACATGGGACGAATCACGACCGCCCATTCACATGCCCAACAACATATGGTATGTCAATTCCTTACACCATTCTCGCTGGTTCTAACACCTCCAGGCTCATCCACGGCACTCGAAACCCACCAGTTTCTTCTCCTCCCGCAACATATTCACAAACCAACATTATGTCATGGGGTAGATCCTCTTCTCTTCAACAAACAACTCCCGACTACGCTCCGTATCCACCAAATTACACACCATCTACCCCGCAACCACCCGGGTCTCCTCCGACGGCGCCACCACGTCCAGAACCGGTTGTCGCACGAGTCACCCATAACCTTGTCCGCGAAGAACGAAATTTCCAAACCGCCAAGTCGGTAATAACTGCAGATACGGCTGCGGATTATATTGTTAGGCCGTTAGAATGTCTATTTCTTCCACGCCTGCCTGATGAGCAGGGACCGATTATTGTAACGATTTATGAGGATGTCGGGGTGAATGACATCACGAAGACTATGGACCTAGGACCTGCATTTTACCATACTAAGAAGGTGGGAGACAGATGGGAGCCTTTGATGGACGAGGAGATTGATTTGGGAAGTCAGGTGTCTGTGAGCTACTTTTTGGATTTTGCCATTGGTGCGGCAAGGTGTCTGGAGAATCTACATAACAAGCATGAGATTATCCATGGTGAAATCAGGGGCGACTCCTTTCATTACGATCTCAAAGAGAATCGTGTCAAGATATCTGTCTTCGGGTCTGGTATTAAATTCTTCGAACATGGTTTATACGGGTCCTCATGGACCTATTTCCTTTCTCACGGCCTCGGCGCACGAAACCGGCTCCTCTATATTAGTCCAGAGCAGACCGGTCGCATGTCCTCCGACCCAGACACTAGAACAGATATATATTCCCTCGGTATAGTCCTTTGGACTATGTTGACCCGCCAGTCCCCATTCGAAGGAGAAAACGTCGTAGAAATTGTTCAGTCTATTCTTCGGCATCGCATACCGGACGTCTCTGAACTTCGCATGGATGTTCCCCACGCAATCAGTGCTATCATCCAACGATGCACAGCCAAGTCTGCTACAGATAGATATCACAGTGCTAGTGGTCTCCGCTTTGATCTTGAGGCTATCCGACAATTCATGGTTGATGGGCAACTTGATCAGTTAGCCGATTGGAAGGTTGGAACCCGTGATGCCTCATCATTATTTACGCTTCCAAGTACCATGATTGGTAGAGATGCTGAGCGGGCCATGTTACAATCTGTGGTCGACAGAGTCGCAAATGCCCACGTCGTAAACCCGTCAATCGCAGCTCTAAGCCGCAGCGGTACCATGAATGGTGGTAATGAATCGTCACCAGCGCCTTCAACGCTTGCTCTCGACAATGACACTACCGGTGACATCTCTAGTGAAAATGGCAGCGGCTCCTTTGACGGTCTTAATCGAGTTCTTTCATCCGATAGTAAACGATACTCAACTGGTCCCCCAACGGTAACCGACATGCTATCCACATCCAACATTTCAGAATCCTCTTTACGTCCATCAGTCCTAGAAACTCCACACACCCAAAGTCACAGTCACCTAACAAGTCCGACCCACGACCCCTATCGTCACAGCTCCACCGATCCCTCCAGCAGCGTCTCCCGACGACCAATGCCGAAATCCAATGGCCGCGGAAAATGCGAAGTCGTAACAATCGAAGGCGCCGCCGGTCTAGGAAAATCCCTCCTTGTCCAGTCAGTCCTTACGGAAATGCGCAAACGCGGTTACTGCGCCACCGGCAAATTCGACACCGCCCGCCGCACCGCCTTTGGCCCACTTCTCAAACTTCTCTCGTCACTCTTTAAGCAGGTTTGGGGCGAAAGGAGTACCGACACGCCTTTCCATCAGGAACTACGTGCTGCCGTGGAGCCCATGTGGCCGGTTTTATGTGAGAATTTGGGTTTGCCTGTTTGGTTGTTGAGCCATGGAGATGGCGGACGGGCAAGTCCCGCTGACCAGGTACCTGTGGGGAAACATGGGGCACCGCCGGTTTTGGGGTTGACGGTGCCTACTGTTGCCAGCCATGTCAGACATTTGAGTTCACCTGTTACACCGAAAGCCGCTTCGCCTACGTCAGCGCCAAGCCAGTTTAGCGCGGATAACTTGAATGACACGATAAAAGGGTCTCCAGGTCCGCCACAGAAGGGCCTCCGGATAATGAGTGTCATTCTGGATGTCCTTCGGTTATTCGCCAGGCATAAATTCCTCTGCGTGTGTCTCGACGACTTGCATTTCGCCGACGACGAGTCCCTTGATCTCATAACCCAGATCATATCCGCGCGTATCCGCATGGTAATAATCATGACCTACCGGCCCGACGAGATCTCCGCCGAGCGTGTCCACAACCTAATCTATGCGCCAACCCCGGTTGATACCCCCGGACGTAGCCCTACGCTCACTACAATCCGGCTGAACCCCCTCCGCAAGGAAGACGCTTCCGCCTATGTGGCGGCGGCGTTGGAACGTGGGGAGGAGGAGGTTCAGCCGTTGGTGGCGATTATCCACGGCAAGTCCGCGGGAAATCCGTTCTATATGCGCGAGCTGCTTACCGCATGTCATCGGAAGAGGTGTATTTCCTATAGCTATGATTTAGGCATGTGGACTTATGATGTTGATCGGGTATACGGGACGTTCAGTAGCGAGTCGGACTATGACGTATTGGATACGGGCTTTATCACTCAGAGGCTGATGGAGTTGCCTTTGGCTACAAGAGCCATCTTGGCGTGGGCATCATTGCTGGGTACTTCATTTTCTTTCAAGTTGGTTTGTTCTTTGTTAAGTGGAAAGCACATGTGGCGAGACGATGAAGAGGATGTTCCAAAAGAGGCTTCAGCTACGGAGAATTCCGAAGAGTCGGAAGATCCAACAGGACCCCCAACGCCTAAACTTTCCAACACAGACTACTTATACCGTCCCTACACATCTACCGAAGCCGTGGCCGGTCTCAACGCCGCTATCCACGCCTCAATCATCATTCCCTCCGAAGTTGATGACCGTTTCCGTTTTGCCCACGATCGCTACGTTCAAGCTTCCGCTGCTCTTGTTCAACTTGATCTTCAAAAAATGCACTTTGTAATTGCCTCAGCCATTTACGCAACCCACGATGAAAGTAACCGGCTCCGCGACTCTGCTGCTATCGGGGCTCACCTGTGTGAGGCCGTTGACGTCATTAAGGCGCGTGCTCCAATTAGGCGAAAGTATCGTGATCTTCTTTGTGAATGCGCCGAGGCTGGCGCAATTAGTGGTGCTAGACCTACTGCCGCAAAGTACTACAATACAGCCGTTCTTCTTCTTCAAGATAACCCATGGACGGATGATGGCGAGGATAGTTCCTACGAAGAGACCCTCAAACTATACCTTAAAGCTGCAGACTGCTCTCTCTATCTAGGCCACCATGGTAGTGTCTTCCAGTACGTGAAGGAAGTGCTCGCCCACGGCCGTACACCCATTGAGAAAGCTCCCGCCCACGTTCTTGAGTCCCGTATGCGGTCGCAATCTGGTGATGCGAAAGGTGCGCTCTGTTCTTTGAAGTTTTGTGTCGAAGCCATGGGTGTCCGTTTAGATGATAATCCCACGATAGAAAAGTGCGATGAGAAGTTCGACAGCCTCATGGAGCGGTTTTCCAAGATGGATGCCACGATGCTTATCAACGCGCCAGCTGCAACGGCTTCTTCTTTCCCGCAATTGGGCGTTGTCCTTGCAGAAGCTATGGTTGCTGCTTGGTGGAGTGACAGTGTTGTCTTCTATAACCTTGCACTCTTGACCGTCGAAATGCACTTTACCTGTGGATACTTTCCCGAGTCGGCCCTCGCCTTCATATTCCTTGGCATGCTGGCCGTGAGCCACCGTGAAGAAACCCCCATCGGTGTCAGTCTCGCCAATGTGGGAACTGGTCTTCTCCACCGGGCCGAACCCGGCTCCTCCATAGTACTTCGGTCTTGGGTAATGTACCACAAATTCATGGCCCATCTCACCGAACACATCTCCTTCGCTGCGCAACATCTTTCCGCTCTCGCCAGTATTGAGACCCCCCGATCCGGAAACTTCGTCGCAGAACTGATAGCATCGGGCCTCTGCGCGATGGCCCGGTTATCCATGGGAGACAACTGTGCCGAGTTAGAAGCCTGGTGTACTGCCGAATGCGATGATATGCCCGGCTGGGAAAAGGATACTCGTGGTGGTACTACCCTGCTCAGCATAAGGCAGTGCTGCCGTGCCTACCAAGGCAAAACGGAAATCCGTGATCCCTCCCGTGTCATGTGCGACGCCGATCATGATTCGGCCACGTACAAACAGTTTCTAGAAGAGCGCACCAACAATGGGGGCCGCTCCCTCGAGCTTTACGAGAATGCTGAGCTCGGGGTACTAGTACTGTATGGACACTTTGAGAAGGCACTAGAAGTCGGCAAGCGCTGCGTAGACGGACTGCATTTGCTTTGGAGTGCTAGAGGCACTCGGCAGACAGCTCTATTCTATTCGTGGGCTTTAACGGCGACCTCCTTGGAGAAGATTTTGGATCCCAATACCAGCTTGGATGACGCCCAGAAGAAAGATATTGCCAATAAGGCGATTGCGGAGATTCAGAAGGCTATTCATAGCGTTGAGGTGCTGGCCAAGGTGAATGATATCAACTATCGCCATTGGCTCCACTACCTCCGTGGTTTCATCGATGAGTTGGATGGCCGCTTCGGAGACGCCATTCGTAGCTATGAGCAAGGCTTGCAATATTCCGCCGAGAACAACTTTCCATTCGAAGAGGCTATTGGTCAGCTATACATGTGTATGCTGCTCCGTCGTCGGGGAGCCCCATGGCTCGCCGCCAAGTCCCTTCAAGAATGCACCTCTTTGTTCCGTACATTTGGCGCCTTCGGCGTCGCTGAATATCTCGAGACGACCTACGGAACTACCCGCTCCCACGGTGCTCGTCCTAGGATGGTTGACGCTTCGATGCAAACTGACGCCACCTACGAAAGCCATAGTGTCCCCTTTGAAGCTCCTCGGTACCCCGAGCCTGAGGCCTCTAAGACAGGTCCACGCGGGCACCGTGCGACGTACTCCAGGGCTCACTCGGTGCAGGGCGCGGGCTACCCGAAATCCGATGTCATTGGG
This sequence comes from Huntiella savannae, assembly GCA_001483325.1. NCBI lineage: Eukaryota > Fungi > Ascomycota > Sordariomycetes > Microascales > Ceratocystidaceae > Huntiella > Huntiella savannae. The sequence continues at coordinate 141,000 of LCZG01000051.1, read as the reverse complement.
TCCTCGGGTAAATCACCGGATAACAAGCCCTTGGACGCAGATGACCAGTGGCGTATCGACGAGTTGGAATCCATGGGAGACACTCAGATTTTACCTGAGCTAGACATTATCGACGTGCATGCGATTCTCAAGTCGGTTCGGTTGATTTCCTCCGTATTGAAAATTGACGAGCTTTTAGAGACCATGTGTGATGTGGTACTCAACACTCTGAATTCAGCTTCCCTTGTCGCCATCGTTACTAAGAACCTTGATACATCTGCTTCCTCATGGATGGTCAACGCTTCCGGCCGTCCGGACTCGAAGCCCCAAGCTCATCTCCCGGGAATTCCCCTAGATGCTGCTTCCCACGTCGCTTCAAACGTCGTACATTTTTGTGCCCGATCCCAGCGGCTTGTTTTCGTTCCTGATATGAAGACCGACGAACGTTTCCGCAATGTCGCTCAGTCATACCTCGATCAGAATGTCCAGCCTAAATCAGTCATTGTCCTGCCTATCACACATGCTGACAATCGTCTCTATGGTGTCTTGTACATCGAAGTTGCCCCGCGAACCTTCACAATGCGGAATCTCTGTCTTGTCAACCTGCTTGTGCGTCAAATTGGTATCTGCTTCAGTAACGCCCTTGCAATGAAAACTATCCAAGAGCAGTCCGAACAGACAAAATCCATCATGACGGTCCAGGTGGATGCTGTTGCGAGAGCCTTGGATGCAGAGCAAAAGGCCAAGATCTCGGAAGGCAAAGCCAAGGCGGCAGAAGAAGCGGCCAAGAGAAACATGGAGATGGCTGAGCGGGCGACCCAGGTGAAGGCTAACTTCTTGGCCAAGGTTTCTCATGAGTTGAGAACGCCACTTGCTGGAATTACGAGTAACACCGAGCTACTAGAGACATATGTTACGGATCCGCACGGTCGAGAAATTCTGGACATGATCAATGCATCGAATAAGATGCTTTATCGGGTCATCACCGACTTGTTGGACTTCTCTCGCATGGAAGCAGATGAGATGGTTCTGAGGGTTCAAAAGTTCAATCCATATGGTCTTCTCTGGGAAACGACCCGAGCGTCCCAGTATACATCACGTACATTGGAGAATTTGGAGGTGCGTAGCGAGATTTCCATCCCTACAGACCTGATGATCTATGGTGACCCCGTTCGCCTATCGCAGATTTTGGTTAACTTGGTTGGGAACAGTTGCAAATTCACTTTGAAAGGAACTGTAACTATCGGCGCTTACGTTGTTTCGGAAGAGGCTCAAACCGTCACTCTAGGCTTCTTCATCCAGGATACCGGTTCGGGAATCGCCAAAGATGTTCTCCCTAAGCTATTTCAGCCCTTCAGCCAAGCTGACAATAGTTCTTCGCGGTCACATGGTGGGTCAGGACTCGGCTTGAGTATCTGCAAGAGTCTTGTCGAAACGGTTATGGCTGGACATATTGAGATGGAGAGTGTATTGGGCGAGGGTACAAAAGTTTGGTTTGAGATTCAGTTTGACAAGGCATCGTTGGAAGGGGATCCGAATATGTTGCCGCAGGCGCCGATTTCAAAGGCGAGCGTCGACGGGACAAAGAGCGGCAAGCCTGCTGAGGTCGTGGAAGAGAAGAGGCCAGTACCAGTGAGACGCGCCACGACGGAGGCAAAGGTAGCTAAGGTGAAGACGCATAAGTCAACTATGTCGATGTCGAAGGTCAAACCTATGCCGTCGTCTAAGAGTCCCTCGTCTAAGAGTCCGTCACCTGTAGCTACCCGTGTGGTCCCCGTCCGGTCAAGAACAGCACCCTCCTCAACCACCAATCCCCAGTCACCCTCCGAGCCACTCTCTGCGGTGTCCGTCCCCCCTAGTCTATCTAACTCCGTGGGCTCTCCAGTTTCTCCTCACCCTGTAACCCCCACGGGTGGACCTGCCACCGGCGCACTTCTCTCCAGTTTACCCCCTGAGCAAGTCCGCATCTGTGTCGCCGAAGACAACCATATCAACCAGCGGATAGCAGAGAGCTTCCTCAGCCGCCTTGGCTACAAAGAAATTTCCATTTTCGGCAACGGGCAACTTGCCCTCGAAGGTCTCCGGGACGCAGCAAACGCCGGAACGCCATACCACATTGTCTTCATGGATGTACAGATGCCGATAATGGACGGGTATAAAGCGACAGAGGCAATCCGTCAGGAACCTAGACCTGAAGTGCGGAATGTAGTGATTATTGCAATGACGGCGAGTGCGATTCATGGAGATCGCGAGAAATGTTTGAATGCCGGGATGGATGATTATCTGGCGAAGCCCATCACGAAGGATTTATTGGTGAATAAGATTTCTGGATGTATCAAGGCGGTGGAGAAACATGCGGCAAGAGTTGCGTATATGAAGATGGCAGAGCCAGCTGGTGAGCAGCAAAGTTTAGATGGCGTTGTTGATTTGTAGATATATATGAATAAGGGTTTCAGAATCCCATGATACGAAGAAAAACACAAGGTTTCCTAATCAGGATTAACATGTTCTAGGCATTACACTTTAAATTGAATGGTCACTCGACGACATGTCAATTTACCCTAGCGCCTTTCACAATTGGCGTGGTACGCTGAGAATGACAAGCTGCCTTTTTGGGATATCATCTGTCTGCGTTACGCATGGTGGTATATGCAATGCGCGAAAAGGCTGTATCAGTACATGTCTTTCGATCTTTCGTTAACACAACATATTATAGCCCATGTCTTGTCTAGAGTACAACGACTGAATGTCAAGTTGTGTATGCTATAGATCCAGATATTAACACTTTGTCTAGGATCCAGGTTGATTTAAACTACGGGGCGTGTTACACATCTAGTGTCGGTTGGCCCATAGACCAAGCAGTGCCTTTATTTCCACAAACAGTGGGCTTCTTGTACTCATGGAGGGGTTCGTGTCTACCAATTGCAGGCCTTTAGTTGAGGTATACACCGAACCAAAACAAATCCCAGGCGGCCACTCATTGTCGAGTTTAGAATGTCTACAACAAACAGATAGCTGGTCGTTGTTGTCATCACAATAGCTATGCATATTTCCACTCTGTCCAAAGGATAGTTTTAGCAAACGGCCAACGTGGAATAAAATCTGGTCGGACGAAGTTTTGTCATCGCTAAACACAAAGGGGATTCTACCGTTCTGTGTTGAGCTTGACTCATGTAATAGAAATAACACTATAAAGCTAAGTGTTGTTGTCAACATTTTCGTCAGCATGACAAGTCAGTATCTGACATTTTTCATCCCAATAAACCGGTCCCCACATACCTCCAGTTCCGCTCTTCGGCCATTCTCCACGGCAGGATGTGCCGGTCGTTTCCTGCAGGCCACAAAGGCAGCAGAAGAGAGTGGCATACTGTGGGGAGACAGGGCCGCTCTTCAGTCGGTTCTGTGCTGCGCCCTGGAAGACGGCATTCGGGCCTAGTGGTTGAGAATCTAGGCCTGGGCAGCCGGCCGTCAAAGAGGAGGCAAGTCAAAAAGTGGAGGCGCATCTGCTCTGTGGAGTGAAAAGTAGCAATGTTGTTGGAAGACCCAGCTCGACAGAGCAGGCGCCGTTCCCTCGGGGAGTGAGATAACTGCCGAGGTGGGTGACGCGGAGTGATGTACGTTCTGTCTGAGGGGTGGGGTATATATTTGGAGCCCGCGTTGTTTTCGGCTCTTAATCTTTCTTCCCCCTTACATAACGTTCCACCCCATCTGCGTGCAAAAGCAAAAAGCACATATTATCACTGGTCTTTTTGCTGCTATTCGGCCTATCATTGTTACATTCCCCAATCCACTCCACACAGCAGAGTCAGTTACCCACCACTATTATTACAATGAAGTCCGCCAAAATACCTGCCAGCAAGCCCATGCAGCCGTTTTTGTTTTCGCCGTCCTGCTGGCAGGCTATATACAATCCTGCTGGGAGGGACTGTAGATTGCAAATGAAGGATCGGTCCACCGGTTGGATTAATCTGGTATTATTGTTATGGAAATACATTTGACGTGATTTCGGTTAATTCTTTCATTTTGGGTCATCTTCTACTCTGATTTCTTGATGTCCGCATGTGTACTTTTCATCTCTATTGTGTCCGATGGGACATTGTATGTCGTAATCGTATTCATGTATGTGTTTAGTAACCTCTTATTCGATGACAAAAGGTATCACAGCATAGTGCCAAATCGTGATAACACGCTGCAATGAGTAATTTATGGACGTGTATATGTATGTGTATATTGATGTATGTGTGTCACGGTGATTGTACCTCTAAGATCTTAATGTTGTCCCCCAGTTCCACTATGCCCACATTACATCGGAGGCTATACTGAAAGACTCCATGAACCCGTACCACGACCGCATGATCTCCAAGAACATCTCGTAAGACAAGTCTCTACCTCTACTGTATGATAATCTTGGCGTTGTTCGTTTACTAAGATCAATCGACAATGATGTACAATTTAGGAAACACAGAGATGAACCCAAACTTACTGAATTGAGATCAAAACAGATGAGTACAAGGCAGCAACCATGTTACTGTCCAGGTTTCACAGCAAGTAGTCTTGAGAAGCCGAGGGCTATCACACTAGAAGAAGGTAGGATGTGGCAGATTTGGTGCATAGTCCACAAGATGAAAGGTCCCGACAATTTGAGCAGGTCAATCCAAAGGTGGAAGGCACCTGTTAGGCAGGATCAGACAAGTGTTTTACTTGGAGACAGGGGCACTTGAGAAGTCTGTGAAAATGTTCAGGCCTTGAGATATTATGTTTCTGACCACCCCCAAAAGCCTCAAAGCAAGACCTGAGGTCCGTATCATCAACAGTCTTAGTATCAGCCTCATTTTTGTGGGTAAACCCATCGATTTCCTTAGAACTTTACCATTGCAGTACAAACCTCGGTCGCAACGAATAATCAAATTTACCGTAGATGCTTTGGCATACATGCCCAATACATTAAATAGTCACTACACATTCCTAAGGATCCCACGGAAAATTCTTCGTTATTCACGACAATAAACTAAACAAGGACTGTTACAGCCGTAACAATCTAATCACTGGGACTTTGTGCAAACCCCCGCTTTAACGCCGACGCATGGATACTATTGTCCACCGTGATGGACACCTAGTCTAAGTGAACGGTGGTTAGTAAGATGAGCATACAACAACAAAAAAAACACTCACTTAGGTTTCTGCGTCGGGATGGTCTGGGAGGCCACCAACAAGAGAATGACTGTTCGTTGATCCCTAGTTCGGAGGCATCAAATGTTATGCCTAATCCGAATGAGCAGATCCTCAAAGAGTCATCATATATGTCTGCCCAAGACTCGCTGTTTACCGCGTCATCGAAGTCCTCTTGAGAAACCCACTCAAGCATCACGATGGCATGGTTTCGCGAGTACCGGGACTCAGGCAAGATTCCCCAGGTGCACACATGCAGGTGTATGGCCCGTAGGCCAAAAGGCTCCCACGCTCTCAGGATGAACGCGAGATGACTACTGAAGGTAACCCAGTCAAAGGTCTCACGAGGACCGCGGACCCAATGCAGGTAGGCCTTGACAGTAGATCTGGAAGTAGACATTATGCTAAGACATCGAGGAAGACGTTGTTAGAGGGGACGGTGGCGATGAGCGGGGCTTTTAAAATACGGACCTTGAATGATGGGTTCGGAAAATCTGGAGATGTAAGGATGAAGAAAACACAAACAGCTCAGGGAAACCTGCGGGGTCTTGACAAGTCCTCTATTGCCTACTCTATGACTTGCGTCACCAATGTGAACCTGCCTCACAGGCACATTGGGAATGTACCACCTCCTTCCAATCTAATCACTAGGTTCTTTCCCATAGATCAAGTCTATGACAAGGACCAAGAATCCTTCTTGTTTACATTCTCAAGAATATCTCCAGTTCTCCCACTCTCAAAGGGGTATGTGCGATTGCTGTATTTCCATGTTGGACGTTGTCGTTTTGATCCCAATTAGGAAAGTGCAGGTAGCTCTCGTGCAAATAACCCTTAATCACATGGAACAAGTGTCTTCGAAATGAAGGCCGTTCTGCATCACCAACTGAAACGGGTATGTATTATGCTGGCTTTCACTAAGCCGCTACATAGGACATTAGAACAGCAAACAACCTGAAAGACGAAGTGACGTTTCCTGCAGAACTTGGACAGATGGTTCAAAAACATCAACTTCATATTTGTTGGTCAACCTTAGGGTTACTAATTATCCCGCCCGCCCACCAGCAAAATAACTACGGCAACACATGGAGTAGATTGCAACAAAAACACTTGAAAAGAAGTTCACTGCGCTTCGTCCGGTACCCCACGATTTCCCTCCTCAGGGTGCGTTTTTCATCCTCCTTCTTTCCTTTTCCCTCCAGACCCAAGAACGACGTAGTCCTTCCTCTGGTTGACCTCAATAGCTTCAGCTCGAAACTCCTTGCCCATTTGTGGAACTGTATGTAACAGGTATTGTATTGTATTGTATTGTATGTTCTGTTTAAACCTGGTTAGCGGGCTAAAGCCCCTGTTTTCAGGCCGTGTATGTAACAGGTAACTCGGTTGTATATATTAATGATGGAGAAGGGTATCATATATCAAGGATCTATATAAACATCGCCAACCACTAAGACTCACTTATTGGTTGTCAACCACATACGGAAGTCACCAAAGGCTGACACCATTGGTGTACATGACCCTTCTCCAGGCCGCAGCGCGAGAAAATCAGAGTAGCATCAGTGTGCTCAAAACCAATATGATATTCAGGAAAGTTTGTGGCCAGATAGTGTGGCCACATGTATGTCCAGAAGGCGACGGGGCCGTCGGGGATTAGCATTTACTTGCGGCCCGGGAAAATTCGAGTAGCTCCGTAGTAGCGGTGTTTGATGAACTTTTGATTTTGCACCCATTTTTTGGACTCAGTTTGGGTGCCATTGTTGAGCTGGTTGTATCAGAAGGAACAATTATAAGTGAGGCACATACAAGAATACCAGATCCAGAGATAGTATCAATTGCAAATCGCCCCCGACACCCAAAGGACACCGAGACCCTTCGGTATACATGCTCCCGCCTTTACAGCCCATTCATAGACACCTACAATGGGAGCCATAGGTAATGTGTTACCAGAACACCACGAGAAGGAATCCAGCCCGCGAGTTTGCTGTCCGTCCGCCACGAACACCCCAGAGGATCTGCTTGCGGCCCCCATGCAGACCGACACCATGCCTGGGCGTGAAGATGTCCACAATGATATGCAACCATTGGGCAAGCCATTTTCCAAAGCGTCATCGAACCTATGAAGTAGAGTCGACGAGGATTTGTTGATTCTTTGGGGGCTGTTATGTTCCGATGTCATTGTACATCGTGATCTTGTCCATCCGATCAATTGCAGATAGAGACAACGAAGAAAAACAAATCAACTTTGACCCGTCATGGTATCCCCCATGGGAACCAGACGGTCGAATCCGGAACTGTACCCCCCAAGCAAGGCGTCACGCGGGGGGTCAACGAGCGGTCAAAGCCGAGCCAACTCGGCACCTTCCGGACAAAAGTCCCTCGAACGGCCCCCCGAGAACCCGACACAGTCAAAATAGTCGTCGGGGTAGGTAGGATGGACGGGAGGAGTCATTTTCAAAATACCCGTGTAGACGAGGCTTTTCTGTGTGCAGTGGATTTGGGAGCAACAACGACCTCCTCGACAGTAGCGAACGACTGGTAATAAGAAGTATTGCCAGTTTCGCGGCTAGCTCGCTACCGTGAGTCAAGTTGAGACATAGGAAGCCTTACGGAGGCACCCGAATTATATGCCCTCCTACCCCGAACCTCTCCACTCTCCGGCCAGCCCGACCGGCCGGACAGACGGCGCCACACGGCGTCAGTGTGGCGGACTTGAAGTTCCAATGCCGCTGCTGTGTCCCACTCTACACAGCAGAAACGTCCCTTTGGAACGTCTGGAATCAGATGAAGACTTGAGAAAACAGCCGGGAGACAACAATCTATGTGCTGTTTGTGATTGCGCGGATGAATTGCTGCCGTAGCAAGAGGCATAACATAGGATGAGGGGATTCTGGAAGAACAGTGTGTTTGAAGATATATATGTAGCTGTTCATAGGTGTAGAGAATTGGATATACATACTTATACATACCCATAGCTGTGAGAATCTCAGATGTATTAGAGCTATCTGGGTTACACGAGAATAGACTACTACGGGATACTAAACCCGGATTTTGTCGTTGTTCAGGGACAAACTCTTGTTGTTTCACTTTATGACATCGCGTGACACATCCCTTCATGCCATCAAAAACACGAATCCAAACTTCCGTAGACATGCTTGGTGAAATCGCCAGAATTTATTTCATCTCTACATTACCTTTCACATCCACTTTACAAGCTCCGCCATGTTTCCACAAACATGTTTTCTCATTCATATTCCTCCGCGTTGTTGGTTGTCTGAGGACATACGTACTACAACGACGAAACGCAAAGATCGCGCACAGCAGCACCAAGCCCTGGATGGTACTTTGTGCTGGCTTGGAAATATGAAGATCGACATGGTAGCAACAGTTTTGAGTTTGCTGTATGTCTGCATGCGTATAACGTGCCTCGTGCCACAGTATTTCAGACGAAATGATACGGCAAACAAATATTTACGGTAGATAATTGTATCAGGTTACGTATCGTAGCGGAAAATGAACTCGACTATCCAATAATCAGACTACGGAAGCGTCTGATAACTATTCTACGTACTAAAGTATCATGCCCACACCATGTTAGTTGGATCCAGGAACCCCCCAAGGTGTCCTACCATACTATTATATCGCTCCGCCAAGTCTGTAGGGTAGAAGGTAAATGATATATATGGTATTCCCATGATGTCGTGGGAAAATCGGACCAACTCATGGTAGACAACATAGTAATCTTTTGATCGGGGTCTTTGGTGAATTTCCCACCAATGCCATAGTGATATTGATGACCGTACTGGATACACGACACATTAGTAACAACAGATACGATTTCCCGAAGTATGGATATAATACATTGAGTCGGTTGCGGGCAGACACGCTGTCACATTTTCCATTTCAACAGGACAAATATACGACTCAAATGAGGTGCGGGTTATGAATTAGGTTATTATTAGGTATCGACCAAGAGTTCAACCACAAATTTCTCTGCAACAATATTCAAATCCTCTTCAACACACCACTAGCTATCCTGTTCAGTTCACCGAGCTAGAGTACCACTCGCCTCGGTTGATTGCCAATGACGTTTATCATTCCAATTATCCCGGACATGAAGACGCTTGTGAGAAGCATCGTTCATTAAATACACTGAGCACCCCCGATTTCAGATGGGCCGGTCTTCGTAAGGCAAAATAACGTCTGGTCCACGCACTGAAACTGAAATCCGGTACGCTTGTTGACAATTGAACCAGCCATATCGTTAGATAGGAGTCATGTATGTATAATCCCAGAAACAAGATGTGACAAGCTCAAGGGGTAATGGCGGGGAGCCTGCACAACTTCATTGGCGATAGTCTCGGAATCATATCCCACGTTCGTTGACTCCTTTTCTCCAAGAATTGGGTGATCATTAGCTGAGTAGAAGCCATCTAGAACAGCAAAGATGGCCAGTCAAGTTGGGTGGTTGAAGGGCGGAGGAAGGGAAGGAGAAGGGGGGAGGTAATTTATAGGCTGTGCATGAGTTTTCGTTAGCCACCAATCTTACTTTAACTGGTGTCCCAGTAAAGTATAGTGTCTGATATACACCAAGTTGAAAAACTCACATATCGTAGTATAGTAGATCTTGTACACCTGGCCGACGGAAGAGACTCGATGTTTAGCATTTGGTACGTAAACGATCCCGCGAATCATCAACCGGTGGTGAGGTGCAAGATGCTTAGGAAATGGATGTATGACCAAGGGCATGCATAAATCTGGTAAACACAGTGATGTTTGGATTGTGAAAAAAAACAGCACTGGCAGCCTTGGTCATATATCCGTCGGAATCTTCATGACCGTATTGTCAATAGAAGGAGACATGATAAAGATACTTTTAAGGATAACTGTAATGATGAATTTTTGATGATGACTTTTGGATGAGGTGAAGAAAAAGAGAAGAAGAGAACAGGATTTGGAACTGGAGACTGGCGGCGGTTTTGTTTACTCTCGGCGGCTTGTCGGGTATTAAACTTATGAGGGAGGTACCAGTTGTTTACATTGTCTACTGTTCTTCACGATACAACTGTTGGCTGATCATGTTCAACATCACGACTCTAGGCTAGCTCCCAACTTTGATGGAGTTACCTGGTCCAAGCTACAGCTACTGGTGGCAAGGCTATATGTTAGGCAGTCCAGGAAATGGTGTGAGTAAGTTTGACAAAGCAATGTCGTTCATATAGGTCTCATGAGATGGTTTTCAACGTTTATGATTCTTGCTGGCGATGCTGCAAGTAACCTTATTATCCACCAACTTCAACTGCATGAAATCGTACCACCAAAGATCTTGTGTAATCTTTGATTCTTGAGAGCTAAGTCGGTCTACCATCCAGGTCATCTTGCTTTTGGATCTATTACAGTATAAAGTCACCGATGCCGTCACTTGGTCTCGAACTCCACGCAGTCCTTACGGATGTGGACCGACATATACCCAAGAATCTACAGACTCGTACGTCGTCTCGACCTCTTTTTCCTTTGAGCTTGACCAACATGACTCAATCGAAGCCAGCTGGGCTTTCACTTCCAAAAAAAAGGGGTAGATATTTCGTAATGTTGACTTGGAGGCCACAGCTATGAGATGTTTCGGAGTGCAAGGATGCGGGGTATCGAATTCATCAGCAACAATTCATAGTACAAAGATTAAGGTTGAGTGAAAGTCCGGTCAATACAACTATAAACCCGCACCTCAATTCCATTCACAAACCCATCACCGCAACCAAAATATTCCACAAATCACATCCCAAGATACCCCCAAGACGTCGTCCAACTCAGCTCCCGCTAAATAAGGGTTCCACAATTCGGGTCCCACAAAAAACCCTGGGCTTCCCAAACAGGATAAAGCTGTGAAGGAACAAAGCACAGAAGGAGCGACAGACAGAAGGAATCCCTTCCTTCTCCTTCAACCTCGTATCAAAGGAAGCTGTTGGGGATGAGGTCACAGAAACCGGTCGTTGCCTTGGAGGTTGTGACGAAAGCGAAGAAAGGGAAGAAATGGAAGCAGGGAGAATCGGCATTTATAAAGAGGGAGGGGGAAGTGGCGTGAGAATGAGGGTTTAAGGGTTGAAGAGTTGGAAGGAGGGAAGGAGGGAAGGAACGATCGAGGTGGGAAGGTTCTTGGTGGGGTGAGACGTGGGGTGACGTAGGTGGTGTGCTGCTGGAAAGGGATGTATATATTTTGATTTCGGAGTTGGAGGCTCTTTGTCTATTTTGTTTCTTCTTGATTGTTGTCAACCACATATCCAACTGGCTTGATTACTTGGTTAATTACAACTTCAATTTGTTACTACAGTACTAAAGTACTATACATCAATTCTTCTCTATTTCTCCCCCACAAGCACCAAAATGTCAGACCCTGTGAAAACCTTCCAGGCCTCGGTCGCCTACCCTCTGAGACCATCGCTCCCATTCAATATGACCTACTACCTCACTCATCACATGCCTCTTGTGTCACGTCTCTGGACGCCCCTTGGTCTACTGTCCTACCAAGTCCTTGAATATAACGTCCCCGAGGACTCTGAGACGCCCCCTCCGGCCTACAGCGTCATTTGCATTTTGAAGTGGAAGAACAGGGAGAGCTTCGATAAGGCTACCACGGGAGATACTGCGAAGGAGGTTTTCGGAGATGTTCCCAAGTTCACTGGGATTGAGCCTGTCGTACTTCCTGGTGTTACCTATCATTGAGGAGGAGAAGAGTCTTTGTGTAAGCTGAATTGGTGGAGTTCTGGGTTGATTGTTTACCGTGAAGCGGGCGGGGTGATGGAGATGGATGATACGCTGTTGCGAAAAAGAAGAGTAGATAGTTATATCATTGTTATTGTCTCGGTCTCTCATGCTCCCTAAGACGTTCCCTGTCCCTCTCCCTTCGGCCATCCCTACCTAACATGGAAGCTACACTCTGTCTTCGTTCCCCACCTGTTCCGTGATATGTACCAGAAACGCCCTCACTTCTCCTTCGTACCCGATCACCTCCTTCCTCGGCAAGACTCCTTCGTTTCTTCAACGACGGTTCACCTGCATAATCAGTTAGCACTAATTGGCCAAATTAGCTATCAAGTCGTCTCTTAAGCGCACCTCTCACTGGCGAAGAACTAGTGATACCCAGTTGCATTTCCCCTCCACTGATTGGCATTGGCGCCCCTTGGTTGGTGGTTGATGGTGGTTGCCAGTGGTGAAAAAGGAGGTCTGGAGTTTCCGTTGGTTGGCCTGGAATGAAGGGTGTTGGTGGGGCGTTTGACGTGGAATTTGTTCGGCCGGGGTGGATATTCCGGATTTGTCCTCTAGGGGCGGGAGATGCAGGATTGGTGTTGGCTTGGAAGGCGGGAGCGGGATAGCTGGCATTCGTGGAACTCCGCCGTGACTGCATAAGACTTTGATAGTCACTTGAAGATGTGAGGCCGTTACCTAGTAAAGCTGGGATCAATGCGTGTTCTATACCAGCATTGATAGAGGTTTTGATCATTTCGAATCTTATTTGTAGTTGTTCTCTTCGAAGACTCTCTTGCTTTGTTTCCTGCTCAGCCCGTAGCCTATTCTCATAAGCCGTTTTTGCCGTAAGCCACAAGTTAAGCGTCTCTGGTGGACCATTTGGTGGAGGTCCAAGAGGACCAAGATGTGTAGGACTTGGGATAGGGTTTTGGGGAGTATTAGGGTGATAGGGGGTTCCCGGGTAAGCGCGAGATGGCGGTGGCTGCTGTTGTGGCGGTGGTGGAGCTTGTGATGATGCGCGATAGTCGGATGGCGTAGATGGAGCAGCTAAGTGGTGATGGGGTGGTGGATATGGATTTCCGGGGGACATGTGATGGCCATGCGGAGTATGGCTTTGGTGGACGGGACCTCCGGATACATTTAGTGGTGGTGGTGGCGGTGGGGCAATGTGGGGTTGACGAGACGGGCCGGAGATGGACCCGGGAGTGCCGAGTGGGGGTAGGTGGGTCCGATGAGAAGACATTTGAGATGGGTGGGGGGACGGGTGATACTGGTGGGGGCTTGGAGGGTCAGTAGATGTTGATTGTGGAGGCAGTGATGATTGATGAAGTGACGGGGAAGTTTGGGTAGGATGGGGGTGAGTCGTCAGCATGACGATGAAAGATTCAGAGCCAAAGCAGATGGGAAGGACGCCAGTTTAGGATCGGGTATCGGATGTCTTGATATATGCTTAAGATGGCTTGGAACAAAAGGGTACTTGCTTGTAAGTATGTATAAGCAGAACCAGGAAGCAACAGTCTATCAACCAAGTAAGTCTTGATGAAGTATGATTAGACTTGTCAGTAGAAAGATGAAAAACCAAGAAGAGAAAATAGTTTCTCGCAAGATCAGAATCCAAAGGAAAAAAAAAACAGATTCTTCAAGAAAAGAAAAACGAAAAAGAAATTCAGCTCATCCACACACACACACACAAGCACATATGTACAATAATACATACATACCCAGTCTGCAAAGTCCTTAACGCAAGACAGACAAGGTCCTGTCCCCTCTCTTCTTACTCTGCTCGCCTCCATTCATCCCTCCCATAATAGGCACGGCCGCCAATGTACAAAGCAACATGGAATGTGTGGGGGACCCTCGCTTCCATGTCATCAATCACCATCTTGATCTATATGGGCTCAGCGGGGAAAACAAACCAAAGACACCGTGCCGTGATTGTCTTCTCCGAGTGTCCATTCTCAACGCTTAATCCCCAAACCACACTACCACCTTATTGTATGTAACGTCATTTACGTCTGGTGCTTCTTCTTCATCATCAAGCCCGCTCCATCTCGGACCTGGTCTGGCTTTTTTTCTCATGTCTGCCTTCTTGTACGCTTGACGTCCATGGGTTTCATCCTATCGGTACAACTATTCCCATAATGGCAAGTACGCAGCCAAAGTGCTAGTGTAGGCAGACAGACAGACAGGAAAGGATAGAACGAGAGAGAGGGGAAGGCGGTGATGAATTGGGGGGCAGTTCAGCGACGGGCAGGGATTGCCGTTTTGGTTTATCGGGGGGTGAATTGGGTGTGTTTTTTTTTTAGTTGCAGGCCGAGGGCGTGAAAATTAGTTTCGGCGGGGGAGGGGATAGAGGGATAAGAAAGAGACGAGAAGAGCAATTAGAAAGAGAGAGCATTTTTTTGGAAGGCGTGACGAGTCAACAAGAACAAAATGGAAAGAACGGAAAGAAAAAGGCATCAAGAAGCTGTAAAGAAGCTTGGTTGCTGTGGTTATCACAACGACAACATGTCACCATGCCAAATTCCCATTTTCTCCATGTAATCGATTCGGTCTTTCTCTCAAACCAAAGTCTTTGGTGTCTACACACTTGCTCGCTCTCTCCCTTCCCATCCGGGCCACTAATTCCACTGGTCCTTCCCTTTTGACCTCACCCGCTTCGTCCATTTTGGGCTGCGGGAGCAACAAACTAAGCAAGCCGCATCGCATGGTGACACGCCGGCCGCCTCTCTTTTCTCCTATGCCATGGGTCTTGCAAAAAGTGGGAAACAGCCTACAACAGTACAATGTATGTAGCGCAAAACCCTCTTTCCTAGGTAAGGAAAAATTCACACCCCTGGTCGGCCTTTGTTTGGGAGGGGAGGGGAGGGGGGTAGTTGCCATACAATGACGTCTGCATCTTCATATTGGCATGTTTGGAGGAACCCGGCGACCTTGAGACTCGAGACTCGAGACTCGATGCTTAAGAAGGAAGGAAGTGACCTTTTTTTTTGTCGTGGCATGTCTTTGTCTGGAGACTGGAGAAGGAGTATGTAGGAGGCTAAAGAAGACGGCTGCGTGACTGACTGACGAAGGATGGATTGGGGTGTGCCGATTTTGGAGGTGGGGTGAACTTGGGGTGTGTAAATAGTGATTGTGGTGATGGCTTAGACGGTTTGTGTGGCTTTTGGCTTTTTTTTGGATTTAGGTGGAAGTGAAGAACGAGGTTTTTTTTGCCTCTCCTCATAGGCATGTGTGTGTGTGTGTATGGGCTTTGATGATGGGACAAGTTGCTCGGCCGGTTAACGGAAAGGGAGAAAGACAGAGAGTGTTTTGCAAATATTATCAAAAAGAAGGTCTTTGCGGAAGGGAACGAAAGAGAGGGCACGGGCGGTGCATGGTAAAGTAGACTGGACTGGACTGGACTCGGGCTCGGAGAGGGGGTCCACTTGGAATGGTAATGACGAGGCCGAGGACG
This sequence comes from Huntiella savannae, assembly GCA_001483325.1. Taxonomy (NCBI): domain Eukaryota; kingdom Fungi; phylum Ascomycota; class Sordariomycetes; order Microascales; family Ceratocystidaceae; genus Huntiella; species Huntiella savannae. The sequence continues at coordinate 125,657 of LCZG01000051.1, read as the reverse complement.
AGCATGGAGGAGGAGGGGAACTGGAATGGACTGAAATGAGTTCCATGTGTGGAATGGACGAGAGACTTACCTGAAGCAACGGTGCCGTACGATAGAGACAACGGGAGATTCACTTGTTCTAAAAGGAATAAAGGGATAACGTCGTCGGCAGATGACATGTACTGGTGGGCGGGTATTTCTGTATGTATGCAGGCGTGACTCGACTCCCTTTGCATACGACATAAACAGGTGGGCGTAGGAACAAAACAAAAGTAGTCAAAATGTAGACACCCTGGGTATCAGACACACCAAGTAGTCTTGTCTGTTGTATTGTACGCAAGACCGACGACTGGGGATAAGCGGGTGAAGGGCAATAGTAAGCGGGATATAGGCTCAGCAGGGAGCTTGGGCGGGTATGTTAAAGCGACGTCACGTAGACGGATGGATATATGTATGTATGTATGTATGTATGTAGGCGGCATTAACCCAGGTGGGGAAGACAAACCAAACAGAACAAGCAAGTATGATATAACATAAGAACAAAAGAAAGATGTTTGTGTCGTGGTACAGAGACTATATATCTTGTTATGGACTGTAAAGATAGGTGGGGAATCATCACGTATGTATGAATGCGGGATTGTCCAGGAGGTGGTCACGGAATAAGGTCGATATATGCACAAGGCCACATGTGTGCCGAGCTAGGATGGACCAGGTAGGTTACAGTAAGCCCGCCAGTGACCCAGCCGACTTGATCGAGACAATATGTTTAGATGCTATGTCCATATGTCCATACATATGATAGCATCCATAAGCTGATATTCATGGACCTTCCGGATCCACATCAATCACTCACGCAACCCGTCACCCCCTTCATTTACCTGTTTCACTTGTCATCCACTCCAAC
>LCZG01000051.1:94001-124701 GCA_001483325.1 Huntiella savannae | reverse complement strand
AAAAAAAAAAAAAAAAAACTCACTTACGACCTTCCATTCGCAAGGCCAGGCCAGGCCAACACCCCAGTCTCACCCCACAACCTGCATGAAATTGCCGACCCCATCAAAGGCCTCTGCATCGTCCAAATCCAACAACCTCGCTCTGCGAAGAGTACATACATACATACAATAGTCCACCAAGCCCACCACAAGCCAAGTCCCAATGTCCTCTATATTTCTCGTTTCAGTGTTTGTTATTCCCTACGCATATGGCAGGACGGGAAGAAACACGGACACCAGACTCGACTAACGGCTTTAGGAACAAAATGACATGGTGCGGCCGGGGATTTTCAGGTGGATTCTGGTGGGTTTGTTTTGTTTTGTTTAGTGGGGTTTGATGGGGCGGTGGGCGGGGTGTCTTTGTGGTTTTTCGTTTTTCATGCATGCACGGAGTTGGCTTTTAGAACGTGGATTGGGAGACTTTTTCTTCTGGCCAACCGGAATTCACGGAGTCATGAGGCGCGGCGTATCAGACGGTGGCGTGCACGACAATATGACGCCAGCTTCGTCGGTATGTCTTCTTTCCTCTTTACATTTTACAAATCGTGAAGAATTCATAACCAGTCATTTTCTCATCGTACTATGTCCATGCTATCTGTCTAGCCATACAACTGCCTATGTATGAACATACACACAACGCCACAAATCCCGTGCATGTCCATTTCCCTACAATCTATTTTAAGCCATATCAACATCCTTCAGCTCGCCCGGTTATAAATCTACCCGCTTAGATATGTATGTATGCACCTCGATACCCGCAAAAAAGGATATCAAATTTCCCAAAGCAGGATTTCGCTTGCCATGTCGATCATCACCGAAAGATCCGGCGGTCATCAACACGGTTGAAAGACACACAAACATACATACATATGTACATACATACTCCCCTCCAACCCGCCGCCCGTCCGTCCATGCCGGTCCAAAAAACAAACAAACCAACCAAACCCATCAAAGTCAAATAAACAAAAAACCAAACCAAACGCCACATTCAATAAAGACCACCAAAAAGGGAAAGCCCATCATCACAGATGTCAAGTCCAGTCCTATTCCATTCCCCGCTCAGATCCGAAACTAAAACATCCCAAATAAAACTCACATGCAGCCCCACGGCACAGCACTTGACACCACCAACCAGTTCCAAATTTCCCAAGTGCATTTGGGTTACTGGATGAGGCATTTCCTATGAAATAGTGGTGATTATCTTACAAGGAAAAAGAAAACTAAACATACAATATGCACATACACCCCCCTTCTACCAAGAACTTCCGTAGAGACATACATACCCATCCTCTATCCGGATAAAAACCTTCCGTCCCAATTCTGTACCACCCCTCATCTAACAATCTTTCACCTGACCTGACATAGCCCAAACGGCCTTCACCGAAACTAAAGTAGTCGCCACTTTGTCCCTCCTTTCCCGGACTTGTAATTCCCCGGTTAGTAGCAATGTCCTCATGTCCATAACATGGCTGATTATATCCTCCGCCATGTGCCACAAAGCCCCGCAATGGGTGACCCTCCTTGGCAAAACAAAAGAACGCTCGTCCGCTTTGAACCACCCTTTAGACGGGCCTTTGAATCGGGAGATACATCTATACACACATACACATGTACATACACACATAAACACAGACCCCTTCTTAACTTTGTCCAAATACATCCATCACGTCATAATACCGTCTCAGATACCGAAACTGTCTTGATTGGACTAAACAAGAGGGATATCCCAATAACACACTTCTATATAACCCGGAATTCCATCCCATCCCATCCCATACATCCCAAAACAGAAAACAAAGAAAATCGAAAAAGAAAACAAAAACAAAACAAACAGGAACAAAAGAAACAGTCGCCAGTAATTAAGAGTGCTAAATGCCAACTAAAAAAACAAATAAAGAACGCCTTTTATCCAGAACCTCAGCTCTGTGAAAACAGAAACATCCGCCAACCATCAACAAATGAAACAATGAAAGAAAGAAAAACAAAACGAAACAAAAGGGGAATAAAAACAAAATAGGCAAAAGAAACAAAAGAAAATGACCAATGCAACCTCTCCTTCACTCACGCCATTCATATTATTCTCTTCTTCTTGCGGTTCAAATAATGCGCTTTATACTCCCCCTGCGTGACTCGCATCAACAAATCCTCATCCTTCACCGGAATCCACGACGTCAACGCTTTCATCGCATTCTCAAAGTCGCTGTCAATAATGACTTCTCCAAGAGCTTGAATAAGCGCCGACGAAGCAGCATGCAAAACTTGTAACCCATCACTTGGTACCGGAGTTGGGCCATTTCCTGATACAGCACTAACAGCCGTACCTAGTCGAGATGGTGGTGGTCTCTCGGCTGCTGCCCCTGCCGGCGAGGTCTTGGCTCGCGGCGGTAACAAATTGATAGCCGATCGACGACCAGAAGCACTAGGGACAATAGCAGCTGCCGCAGATGGTGGTGGCGGAAGAGGGCCTTCAACTGCCGGACATCCGAGCAGCATGAAAATGTCCCAAATCCGGAGTTGCGCACCAAAAGGAATTGAGAGGTTGAAAAGAGTGAGGTACCAACGAGTACCATAAGCGGTGGGGTCAATGCAAAGTTCTGCCATCTTCTTGGCTACGGGCTTACCCGCCAACCAAACACCTTCGAGCTCCCTCAAAGAGTCCATAAGACCTTCAAATCCAGGCGAGTAGAGACGAGCGAGACCACGAAGAGACCAAAGACGAACCAACATGACAAAAGCCTTCTCTTCATCAAAGTATGACAACAACGTAGCAGCAAGAGACGCCATACCTTGCACATACCCAACCTCGGGGAAATACAAAGCTAAAGCGTGCAGTACCCGGAACAGCAAACGCTGTCCACCGCGATACCTCCGTCTGAACATAATGTGTTGACTGATAGTCCGTGGCACATCTAAATCAATCTGGACGTCATCTGTACACGGCTTTGTCTGCAACGCAAGGAAAGAAGCAACAATACCCTCTTCGCTTGGTGCTGTACCCGTCTCCTTGGCACTTTGATCCAAGAAACTCCACCAAGCCGCTGCTCTCCAACAATCCGGAATACCCTTCCATGTGCGATCGATGAGTTTCGGGTCCTTCATATTGAAATCGTACTGTTGGCCCAATCCAGGCTCCGTTAAAGTTTTAATAATCGCCATCTTTCTCCATTTTTCCGTACGTTGCCACTCCTTTCTCTTTAACGAGTCACTGAGACGCGCCGCATCCACATCATCTGAAATATCCGAGATGCCTGGCGCCAAAGTTAGCATATCACCGGCTTCATCCATCCATCGCCGCTCGCGATTAACTGGCAGCAAATTGGCCGCCTGGCGAACAACTGACCGCGTACTCCTCCATGAAAGCGCCGAAACTTCGGAAGCTTGTGTATTCAGAGACCGTGCGGAAACCTTACGTCCGAGGTAGCTGTGGGAGTGCAGAGAGCCGCCAAACGTGTCCTTCTTAGAGAGCAGCCGCCGGCCGCGACCACCCTGCATTTGCTGTTGTCGACTTTCAGATGGCGTCGATACTCGTGATTCGGCACCTTTTGGGTTAATGAAACCATAACGGTCTACATCACGGGAGTCCACATTTTGCCAGTCTTCCAATCCACCGGCCAATTCAAACTCCCGCTTAGTAGCTACGCCACTATCTCGACCGTGTGACAAGGAAGAGCTGACGGAGCGGGGCGTAGCCCACGCCGGGGCTAAATGGCTAGTCACAGGAGTGACCCTAAAAAAAGAAACAATAGTCAGTAATCTGGCGGGACAAATTTAGCCCAACTAGGAAGGCACAGCCAATATCGTGAATCACAAAAATCGTAACAAACACAAAGGCTGTGCAGACTAGTAGGCCTTACAACAGAGACTAAAGGGAATCATACAGTGCATTTTCGCCGTCTTCTGGTGCTTCGGGCATTGGTTCCAACCTCTCAGAAGAGGCAGAGGCACCAACCGAACCGCCTCCGCTTGAAACAGCTCTGGTCGTCGGCGCGCCGTCCTCCCAACACAGAGTGTCTCCAGCCTCATAGAGTGATCTCACCTTGTGAGACTCTTGTTCTAAGTCGGGGAGGGGAGGGGCAAGCAAGTCTGTTGGTGTGGGCGACATGTTGGGGTCTTTTGATGTTTGATTCTGGTCGTTTTTCTGAATGTTCTTTTTGCCGTTCTTTTTGGGCTTTTTCTGTGTCCTATCCTGGGGAGTGTCTTTGTTGATAGCCTCCGTAAGTACGTCGATAATATCGTAGGTCGGCTCCCGCGGCAGTCTTGGCGAAAGGAGCGATGCAAGCGAAGGAGACGGAGTTGGAGAAGTCTTCCTTAGAAGGGGCGGACGCAACCAAGCGGGGCTGTCGTCGTGGGAATCGTCGTTTTGTAACTCTTCGTCGTGGGAAGCGGGGGAAGGAAGAGCAGATGATGAAGCGACTGATGAATGAGAACAGGATGAAAGGGAATATCGTGCAGGCTGACCAGATGCTGTATTCGAAGGATGGGTAGTCGCGGATCCTGTCGATGAAGGCGGTGGTGGTACTGCCGGCTTACGGGTTGTGTTTGTGTCTGGTTTGTCGTCGGTGGTGGTAGTAAGAGAAGTGGGCGCAAGCGACTGGAGGTAACGGTCTATAGCGGTTCGTGAGACGACGCGATTTCCGCCGAGAATAACGCTGCCTCGTTTGGAAAAGTGGAAGCCGCTCAAGAAGGCATCATCGACAAACGAATCTGAAGGAATGTCAATGGCCAGTGGCAAATAGCCGTCGGCCGGGGAAGCTCCGTTGGATCTGTCAATAGGCAGGTGGACCGAGGAGCGGGAGGGTCGGTGGGACAGAGTCTTTTTTGGGGCGTCGTAAGAATCTTGCGTCAAGGACAAAGGAGTGTTGTTGCGAGAGGAATCGTTCTTTCCAATGGAATCGTCAATCGAAATAGTCTTTGGACGGGCCAAGTGCTTCGACGGCCAAACCTTGTCGGGAAATGAGAAGCGCGATTTGCCAGACGAGGGGGTGGTCCCAACAGGCGGCTTCGTATTCAATCTTACACTGTCAAAAGTAACCTTGGTTGAAGGAGCGCCAACACCTGTGGCGTTGGAAGTGGCAGTGGCAGTATTGCTATCTTCAAGAGCAATGGGGGACGAAGACAAAGGACCGGGCGAACGGCGGGCAAATTCTTCCAAAGATAGGTCGTCAAGAGAGAAATTACCAAAGTCTATGCGGAAGAGATTATTGCTGGTCGGGGAAAGCGGCAGCGAGACGTGATGAGCGCGCGAACGGCTAGTTGGGAGTAAATGCGCTACCTTGGCGTCCTTAGAGATGTCGGTATTGTGGCGAACTGTGGCTGCAACAGCGTGTGAGTGCCAATGCGAAGAAAGTGAAGCAGGTAAAGGCAAGCTCGATTTTGTAGATTGTCCAACAACAGATGAGGGGCTGATAATCTCTGGCGATGGTGCTTGCAGATTGGGTGTGGCAGATCCAGCGGCGGCAGAAATAGCAGTGCGTGAATTGTGCGACTGGCTGTTTTGGGTGGATGGAGCGTCTAGTTGTCTTTGATGGAGCAGCGACTGCGGCTGTGGCGGCTGGCGAGTTCCCAGATTGGAAAAAGCAGTAGAGGGAATAGCGCTAGTTGTAGATTTAGACTGGGAAGTTTGTTGTGTGGTCGTCTTACGAGAAGCAGGAACAACAGCAACAGAAGCAGCAACAACACCGACAGTTCCAACGGCAAGATGCTGGCTCGATCTAACCCCCAAGTTCTGCACCTTCCCGCCTTTCCCGTCGTGAGATTGCGCGCGTCCACGACCACCCACGCTCCATGGAAATTGCCCGTGAGCCCGAGCAGCAACGGTTTCTATCCCGGCCTTCTCCTGCTTCTTCGGGACACTTTCCAGACAGGGTTCCATAGTCCTTAAAGCTGGCCCCGGCGCGCGTGTCGCGGGGGACCTGGCGCCAGTCATTTCGTCTGCGGCCGGGGTTTTTGTGGCGCGCGTGGCGCCTGTGGCGTTTGTACTGGGGATTGTCGCGATGGGTGGGGGCGTCGCTTGTTCGCTTACGGCGTGCATGGTGGCGGGAGAGGATGAAGGAGCCGGTGATTGACGTGGGATATATGCCGGGGCGGGAGCGGGGGATAGAAGGGTCGCGATGTGTGGGGGGTTGGTGTGGGCCCAGGGTGTGTAAGTGGAAATGGGTTTGGATTTTTTGGGTGTGACCGGGGAAACGGTACCGGGGAGAGCCGTGTGGGGCCGGCGGCTATTGCGGCTATCACGGGGCGGGGAGGGCCCGTCAAGCGACGATTGGCTATGTGTTGTAGACCAGGAAGAGGAAGAAGTGATACCGGTAGATTCGGCAGCTGCGGCAAAAGAGAATCGACCAATAGAAGAAGTAGTCGATGCCATGGCAATATCGTGAGTAGCTAGGGCAGGTGTATGGCGACGGAAACAGTTGGTGACAGATTGTAAGGTGCGTAAGCTAAGAGCACGCCGGACCCTAGGATGTTTTTGGGTAGTTGCGGGCGTAGGTGTAGTGGGCGGGGCGGTCATTTTAGAGATATTCGGGGAAGGCAATGGCGCCTGTAAATGCGTTGGCAGAGACCAAGTCCTGGGTCGTTGCCGATATGGTCTTGATGCTATAGGTGGTGTAACAGTGTTCTGACGTTTCCGTGGAAGTCTAATCGGTGCTTCACAAATATGTGACGAGGCAGAGGAAGCAGTCCTAGCAACACTAAACGTCCTTTGAAACCCACAATCACGTTCCAAAACCGATGAAGTGCTTGTACTAGTCGACCGACTGGTTGACCTCGTACTATTCCCTTTCCAAAGGCCCACGTCCTCAAACTCGCCACCCTCTCTAAAAATTGGATGTTCCTCAACCAACGGTGGGGCAAGTCCCTCTCTCTCAACTGCCTTAACAACAGCCGCACTAGAGGTAGTTCTCTTCAATGGACCAGACACAGAAGCAGGACAAGTAGCTGACGAAGGTGACCTTGACAAAACCCAGCCACTAGGATGACGGACGGCCTGCAGGTGAATCTCGGGCTCAAGTGGTTTTCCGGAAGCTCCGACTCGAACGGGTGGTTGGCGTGCAGTGGTATGTTCGTAACGGAGAGTCAAAATCGGGTCAGGAGTGAATGGTAGGGAGAGAGAAAGTGGACGAGGTCGTGGCGGACGACGACGACGGAGGGAGGGTGGTTTTGAGGACACTGAAGAGGGGCCTTGACCGGACATTGTTGTTTACATTTGGCTTGGTATGTTGAGCGTGGGAATGTGAAAAGGTAGTGGGGAATGAGAATGTTTATGGGAACCATGTACTGGGTATAGTGTTGGTGTGGTTGACCTGAGCGTTCATTGTTAGTTAGTTAACTGACGAGATATTTCAGACTCCTAGAAGTGGAAACTTCGAAAGGGCTTTTGATTTCAGGTCCGGTGCGTGGCAGAAAGAACGGCGGAGTGCCCCAGAATCAAGAGAAAATCCCCCGACGTTGTTCTTTTGAACAAAAAAATGTCCGTCACGGTCCTTTCCGTTATGCCTTTGTTCCCGTCTCCACATGTCCGCTTGTCCTGTGTTTTGCTTCTTGTCCTTCTTCTTCTCCCTCCTATCTTGATCCACCCAGCAGACCACAAAACGAGACAACTGGCGCCCCAAGATTACCCTGTGACAAAGTCTTAACCAACCATCAAACTACCCCGTCCAACGCCACAAAAGCACCAATTGACCAGTCTTGATCAGTCATTCCGCATCATGTCTCTGGAATGGCCCTGCGTTCCCGCACCGTCCGTCCATGTAATGTAATACATACCTTGTCTACCTGTCAGTCAGCAAGTCAGTTGACCGGAGCTTTTTTAGAAAAAACTATGAATGAACAGACAAATTCACAACCCAAAAAAAGATAAGCCGTCACTGTCTTCTTAAAGTCCCCTCCCTTTTGACTTCATCCCTATAGCTCTAGTTGGCGGAAATCAACCACTAGCATGTTCGCCCATCAAACGCCCGAATCACTGCATCTTTCTGCACCTGCACGCATCGTTTGCCTGCCTACATATGTACTTCATATGTACTTCATCTTGTGCATGGCATGTACACAACTGTCATAAGTGGCATATAAAACACGTCATTCTGATTCTCGGCCAATCCGGAGCGGGTGTCACTTTGTACAAGACCTTGGTCACTAGGTATCAAGGGAGACTTCATTGATATTCAAGTGTCAATATCACACTCAAGGGATGTTATCTTCAAATCCTCAGTTCTAAATTCTTCAATTCCACCGTTGTTAATCACTAGGGTTAGGGCATATATCATATAAGTCGCCGTGTTTGGTTAAGTCAAGAGTGACATCATAAACCACGCGGAAAAAATTTGAATAGAAGAAAAGACCATGGTCCAGAAAAGCCTCATATTACCACCTGCATCCTCTTCAATCCCCGTGACCAAAATCTCCAAACGTCAAGAGGGTTCCTGCATAAAAACCCCACCGAAATCTACTTTGTTTGTCCGCCCTGCCGCCCACCCAAACGGGCGATACAAAAATCCTCGCCCAAAAAATACAGGACTAGGACTCTTGTATGGTCTCACATCCGAGCCCATTATCTTCCGCCAAAAACACCATAAAAAAGCCATCACCGCCACCAAAGAAACATGAAACAAAACTTCCACCCAAGTAAACCAGCCAATTAAAGCTATCATTCAATCTACAACGTACTCTGAATCTGTCCAATCGAGATATCTCCAAGAGAAACATCCTCATCCGCCCAGTCATGTTCCGCATAAGCCGGCTTATCCCTCCGCGGCCCGCTAACTACCGCAAGGCGTTCCAAGAACTCGGGAGGGACTGTCGGGATGTACTTGCGCTCCCTTTCTTTATTCAACCCACCGAAGCCGGCTCCGTAAGACACCAGCATGTCCGTCGATGACGGCAGCGTAAACGGCAACATAAGCGCAGGGTCGAGGAGCAGGTTTCTAGGTGCATCGTCGTCTGAGTCAGAGTCTTCGTTGAAAGTGCCACCGTTATCTACTACCGGGGTGTTAGGAACTGAAGAGACCGCATCTTCAGGAATGGGTGTGTTCATGGTACTAGGGAATTGGAAGGATTTAGAAGATGCTATCGGGGTACTGGGGACACTTCCGCCGAGTCCAAGTGATCTAGTCGACATGGCGCTGCGTCTCCGATCCCTCTTCATAAGAGCCTCTTTTTCAACTGTCTCGATGTAGTCTAGCGCGCTCTTTGGCAGGCCGGGTTCGTTAACCTCGGGTCTGTAATGCTTTACAGCATGCAACAACTGCTGAGCCGTCAACCTCTTAAGCTGCTGTAACGTTGTAACTAAAGCTTCTACATCATTCTCCCCCAATGACGAAAAGCATTGAAGCCATTGTAAAAGCTGAATAACCGGCGCTAGATGTTTTCTTGCGGCATCCATAGTTGCCTCCCCACTTGCCTTCATCTCACCCGCCTCGTAGTGTTCTGGCTGACGGTTGTTGGTTCTAGCCCAGTCTTCTAACACCGATACATTCATACGAATCTGCATCGCCTTAGTGCGGGCTAAATACTTGCGATTGGACATGATGCGGTTGAACAGTTCCGCCCCGATCCAGTACAGCAATTGTGCGACAATCTGCGATGTAATCACCGAGTGGATGTCGTACAGGTCAAGTACAAACAACGTCGAACTGAGCAGCGAATTGATATTACGCGGCGCGGGCTTAGCACGCTGCTTAGGTGATGGTGGCCGGAGCCGGCGATCGAGCGGTTCTTGCTTGACTGTTTGTTTGCGCTTAAAGAGCTTCCATTCGTTCTGAAACGAAATATTTTCGAATCCGGGGATAGTTTCGTGATCGAGCATCGCCACGTCCAGCACCTTGTCCAGTCGTCTTTCTGCATCCCGCACAATTAGGATAAAAATCTCATTGATTAGCTCCGCCAGCTGTACTTGATACTCGGCCGTGGCGTCGACCAGCCCCGCGTCCTTTTTCAGGTAATGGAGGAGTAAAGTGGCGTTCGATATCCAAAACGCCAAAATCGTCATATCCCACTGTGACCGCTCCACCGTTTCGTTAATTTTGTCAAGCGCTGACGTCATTAGCCGGTCCAGAAGTTCGCGACTGGCGTGATAGTGTGCATACCGAGCGCTCAGGAAAACCATATTCGCTGGCACGGGCTTTTGGCTGTGTGAACGCTGCGGCTTCATGTTGGTGATGATGATGTCTAAGATGGCATCGAGTTCTGATTCCTGGAAGACAAACATCTGATCATGCAAACATCGGCTCCAGTCAAACTCGGCAACCTCTTCCTCCCCGAACTCGTCACCAGACTACAATGTGTTAGCTATGCAGGTCCCGTCCCACACACCATTATACATTCAAACCACTTACATCTGGCTTATCGTCCATTCCCACATTTCCCAAATCCACCTCCAAATCCCTGGCGCTGTCCATCATCATGCGCCGGTGCAGTTCGTGCTCCGCCATCTCCTCCTCAAACCGGTCCGACGACATGCCCGGCTTGTAAAAGTCCTCACTGAGGCCCAAATTGGCCCAGTTGTACCCGCTATCTTGCAAGTAGAACCCCATGTCTGAATCTGGTGATAAAAAGTCAAACGCCGTCCGTCCGCTTGATGTCTTTTGCTGTGGTTCGGCCCCGGAGTCGAGTAGAATTTTGGCAATTCCCTTGTGGTGGTTGGTCATAGCCCACATCAGAGCAGTCCACTGATTGCAATCTTGGATGTTAACTCGCGCGCCTGCGTCGATCAATACTTGTACAACGGCTTCATGTCCCTAATTAACAAGCCAAAGGTAAGCCCACCCCAGTCAGGGGTGATAGCCCACCCTCTCTGTGTTAGCCGACGATTCTCAACCACTCGTCATATCTGGATCCCGGGAACCTACAAAGCAAGCCGCATATATCAATGGCGGCGTTCCATCCTCGTCAAAGGCATTGACATCCACCATATCCTTGGCCTTCCCCGTGACAATCCGTCGCACCCGCTCAAGATCGCCATTACTAGCGGCCATGTTGAGCGCCTTCTGCAGCATCGCTCTGCGCTGAACCTCGGGCTTCGTCTCGTCTACCGCAACATCGTCGTCATCCTCCAAACTTAAACCAATCCCATGGGCCGCCTGTGCTGCCAGCATCTCCGCCAATCTGGTGTCACTATCCTTCGGTCCTGTTGCTCCCTCAGTCGCATAGTTGGGTGTTGAATCGTTGAGAGAGAGCGCGCCGAAGTCAAGTGGTTTCGAGAGCGGGGAGGTCAGGAATTGCGATTGGCCCTGCCAACCATCGTACATTTCCGTCTCGGAAACGAGGTGCTCGATTGCGGCTGGTCGTCGGTCATTGAGGTTGCGTGGAAGGTCACTAGGAAGATCTGGTGAGGTCTTGTCGTTACCGCTGACGCCCAGGTCCATTTTGGCAGCTGGTCTGTCTGTGTGGCGTGGCGGGGTTGATCGGTCGAATTTATTCGGTATGGAATGCGGGGGTCGTTCAGATATCGGGTTGGGTCGTGGTAGCGTCGTGAGTCAAGTCTGATTAATATACAAAAAAAAGTTGAATTAAATTTCACCTGCAGCCACAATAGACTGTCTACTTCGTATCGTCGGTTCACTCCGGCCAAATATGCTCTTCAAAAAAAGTGACGTAAACAGACGGGAAGAAAAACAATATTGTAATTAAGAAACGGCGGCGGTGCCAGTTTGGAAACTTGTGGTGTATCGTCCTGGGTAAAGCGACTCTAAAATTGGCTCAGGGAGTGATTAGTCGCATTACTTGAAATTGAGAGGAACCTGTTGCGTTGTTGCATCGAGCTTCTTTCCTTTCTAGAGTTTTTGACAAGCTTCTACCTCTGCTCCTGCTAGGCCCCCATAATCATGACCAAAAATAGAGGGGTGTCAGTGGGGCATTTTGGGCTATTTTGCGGCCTGCTTGAAGATTGCTGACTGAAGGACTAGAGCAATAATTTGGGTCGATATTTATGAGCGACGATATACGTAGACCCTAATTTTGATGACCATGAGATACATGAAGAAGAGTGTTTATGCAGGCAATTGTATTCGACGTAAGCATTACTAAAGTATTTAAACTCAAACAACTCGTCTACCGAACGCCCGAATCCGCTTGACACCGCCGTCAGGAATCATAACAAGTTTGACATGAGTGAAAGCCTTGTCCTTCACCAAGCTATCAAACGGATGTTCCTGATCCGGTCCGCATTTTGACGCACCCACCACCTCCGTCCAGCCCTCACTAGTGTGTTCTGGCTCACCGGCACCAGTCCAGTTGATAGCTTCAACCCGCACCTTTTGTGGGTAGTTCCCTCTGAAGTGTGCAGTATCGACGATGAAGTTTTGAAGGTACCCAGGGGCACCAAGTCTGATGATAGCCCAATCAACGTGCCCCTTTGTACGGGAACGGGAAGTCTCCCATCCGTCACCCATGTCCTTGCCACGACCGGGCAGGAGAAGGTTGTCCTTGGAGCCAAAATGCTGGTCATTGCAAGAGACAGCCACACCACCATTTTGAGCAGCTGCGAGATCGAAGATGGCGGAGGCATCATCAGGGAAGACAGGGACAGCATGACCGAAGAGACGGAAGCGAGCGATACCGCCATCAGGGTACATGTTAAGACGGACGTGAGTGTACTGTTTAGTAGTGGGGTTGTTAAGCTTCCATGAGAAGCGCTGCGAGGGACCACACTCCTGGTGACCGACAATGGTTTCCCAGCCGCCGCGGGTGCCCTTCCATGAAACAACCTCATCGTCATTCTGGTTGAAGCAACCCTCTACAGAGATCCAGGGCGCATGATTACCATTAAAGAAGGCGGTGTCAACCTCAACACCCTCGACGGTACCCGAGGCAACCCCCAACCGGACAATGACCCAGTCAAATGGTTCCGAGTTATGCCGGCGGGTCTCCCAACCGTCGTACCAGGCACCGGTAAACACCATTTTGCCTGGTTGGCGGATAGGGGCTTGTGGGTTGATCAAGTTTGAAGCCTCAGCGAACCATTCATCCGAAAAGGCCAAAATCTTGCCACCAAGGGTGGCTGAGATAAGGTCTGTCTACATGTTAGTGATGGTGAACAAGAGCACGTGATCAGTATCCATTTGTAGATACTTATCATGTGCATTTTACATACCGATGCAGCTTGAGCGAAACGTCGAATCGATAGTCTCAGAGGCAATGGGAGTGACTGGAATATCCTCCAAAGGATAAGCAGTGCCTTCTGGCTGCTCCTCTACAGTTATGGGCTTTGTCAACATGTCGAAAGAAGCCATGATGTCCAACTTGATGGGTATGAATGAACGATGAGATTAGATAAATAACAGAATAAGAATTAAAGACAACGAATAAACCATCAGACAGACAATCGGGGGTTCTAGCCACTACTTGTATCAAAAGCCATTACGAGCAATTACACCCAACTAATCTGGACTACGCCCAAGCCTCTTCGGTACAAACACCCTCCTGCATATCAGTGACCCAAGGGTTCCTTCGGCATTGCTCCGGGCCGCAGTCACTGCCACTTTAACTCCTCGGAATCTCCCATAAAGAGTGGTACCCGGTTCCAACTTCTTCTTCTATATTCCATTGGCTGTTTATCCACATCCAAAGTGTCACCATCGACTACAATCCCGTCCAAATCCGAAACTCTGCCCGCATCGAAATGCCACTATCGGCCACATCCGACAACTTGCTTATCTCATTACCTGATAATATGCAAGCCAGCATGGTTAACCCGCATGACAATATGTAGTCTTAGTCAAGCTCAAGAGCCGGTGAATAGAACAATATGATTGGTCCGATAGTACGATAAGCGGGTGGTGAACGGGCGTCTTCCTGGTTTCTAGATTTCATCAGGTGATGGAATCGAGCAATTAGTGCTAAAGCCCGCGGAATATCGAGTAATGGTCGAGTAATAATGCCACCTGAGCAAAATGCTCCTTGGCAATCCTTTGATACACAATAACCCTTGTTTCTGTCGAGTTTAACCCTTCTATCTTATCTTGTAACCTTATCGTGAACCATGTCAACACCAGTAAACAACCTTCCCAATCTAGAGCTTCAACCCCAGCTGGCCCCATCAAATTGCATGCGCCTCATTGGCTGAAAGCGCTCGTGGAACTTGGAGAGACTACAAAGGGACCCGATGTAACAATGGTGGGTAGTTCGCTGACGTCAAGATGCCCAAACACACGGTTTTTCCTGAGTGTAAGCTGACGTTAATTCAATAGAAACGAGGGTGGTATAAACGGCGCTAGGGCCGCAAGGTGGGGAAGCCGAGTGTGTGGGGAAGTCTTGCCGAGACAGAAGGGTTATCTTGTAGTTTTCAGCCTTTGTCATACTTCCTTGATACTGCGTCAAGAGGCGGCTGTTGTGGCTCAGTAACGCGGATAGGACATTTCGTTATTTTGCAGGGTTATTGTGACATTTTGTCGTTCTTAAGTCGGCGCTTTTTGCATACTCAATTGTTTGACCACTGTATTTGTTCTCCCGTGTTGTTCATTCATTATATCACACGTAAAATTCGGCATGGCTCCGCAAGATAGTGAAACAGCGGCCATCGCGCCTGTCGGACCATCCATTTCTGGCGAACAATCGCCCCTCTTGGGCGCCGCTAATACTCCCAGAAACACCGATGAGTCGATTGTTGGCGACTCCATGATTCGGAATCTCTACCTACGTACGTGATCAAGATATCGCGCATGCGAACAACGAGCTGACAACCCTGTTTAGGTACTGGCGTTCTCGCCCAAGTCGGCATACTCCTCTTCGTCACGCACGTCTGGACAGCCATCCTCCGTCTTCCCATCACCATTTTCTCTTATCATCCGCTTCTCACCGCTCTCGGTATCTTTTCACTCCTGCAGTCCATCCTTCTCCTTCAGCCAACACACACTCCGACACAGAAACGTCGTGGTCAGCGTCTACACTTTGTTCTCAATATCATCACCCTTCTTGGCCTAGGGTCGGGCATTGGCTTCATCGAGTACAACAAGTTTCACAATGGACTTGCTCATTTCCACTCCACACACGCTTATTTCGGAGTGGCAACTGGACTATTGCTGGCCGTACAGCTGGCCGTCGGTATTACTATGTGGGGTGTGTATAGTGTTTGGGGTGGCGAGAATAGGGCCAAGAGCATCTGGAAGTACCACCGCATGAGCGGCTATACGATTCTCGCGTTGCTGGCTGCCACCGTGGTCACGGCTACGCGGACTGATTATGTCGTCAACGTCATTCATATCTATACGGGGCCGACGCTGGTGGCGCTGGGGCTTATAGCTGTTGGTCTGGTTCCTCGTATCGACAAGAAGAAGATGGGTTTCTAGTTACAGATACACAACAAAATACCTGTTATAGCATACTGCATACTAGTGGATTCACCCTAACCCTATGTATTTCCCCGTGTCACCCAGAAAGACCTTGTGCTTGGTATGAGCATATGTGAATGATCTGTAGAAGACTCCCCTTCATGTCACAAAGACATTGATAGTCCATTACTAGTTCTGTATATTTGTGTCAGAAACTGTCTTACATTCGCCACCGTATATGCAACCCAAAACCATCAAACCCCCACACGGCGTCCAATTAATGACATCAGCGTCTTATAACCGAGTGGGTCGTTTACAAAAAAGACTAGAGCCACAACGTATCGTGGACCCAATACGTCACTACAGGGGGCAAACTCGTTCCTCCCTGCACTTCAGACTCTTTTCTCAACCCCGGAAGCAGAAGCAAAATCGAGAAGGAAGGGGGCAAGCATAGAGGGAATCACGGGGGGATTCGCGGAGAACATTGGGAGAACAGAGGAACGGGATTTCCTCGTCAAGTTACTCCCTTAGCGCTTCTATGCATGCAGTTGACGCCAGCAACAGCATCGTCGTTTCGAGACTTCCACATCTTCGGGATAGCATCGTCCCTGGCCCTTTAACTGGACGAACATGCTTAGCAATGGCTTGTGGCTTGAACCCTGGTGGAAACTAACCTTGTCCGTAAATCTAGGCGTCGGGATGGAAACGAGAGAACGCGGTTGACTGCTGGGTTAGTGCCCCTTGATGCCAATTTCGGACTACGCTTGTTTTCGCACTTCTTCCACATAATCCCCACTGACGTGCATCACATGTTGCATCCCACCCGTCTATGGGCGTCTATAACAGTGGTCCGGATATACCGTCCGTCTCGTGCAGGATCCAAGGTTCAAGACGGTGTGTGTGCACACGCAACATTCAGATGTGTGAATGTATAGACATACATGAGTGCATATACATTGTATGTATGCATGTATGAGTTGGCTCGTTATCTAGCGGTGGCCATTGAACCCCTTTCATGTACAGAAGCTGAGGTGACGCTCAAATTTGTACTTGTACCGGTGGTGCCTGTCGGACTACTAATCTGTCAGACGGTCCTTCGGACTACTCGCCTGACTTGTTCTCTCTCTCCCTTTGACACCACACATTCGCGCCACAAACAGCAGACGCCATCTCTCCACATTACTAACACCACCCATAAGAACATAGATAAACCTGCCAGTTCCAGAAGGTCTTCGCGGTTGACAAACGGCAAAAAAGTAGTGGAATGTGTACAGATTAGGTACTGACTCAAGGCAGCCTCTATGCAGAATTTCTACAAATTCCAGCAACAAATCAAAAAGACCCAAACCAGACCAATCCGAAAAAAAAAAACGCCACAGTGACGTCATCTGGAGGGTTAAGTTCCCAGCCCATTGGTGTCAGGGCTTAGGGATAACAGGGCATCCAACCAAGTGACTGAGTCGATCCTAATCAATATTTGCCCATTCAGATGCAGACTTTTACTGGACTTTGACCAGTTTCAGACGGGAAATATAACATCGGCATTGTATATTTAATACATGTGTGTGTATGCATTCTTGTTTTGGAACTGCAGGTGCAAGACCAAGCCAACGAACAAAACAGCTAGACCGTCTCATCGGCGAAAAGGGCTAAGGTAGGGCCTAGATTGCATACGGAAAACAGGACCACTCTGATATTCGAACTACATACGCACCCAATTACCCGAGAGCTTTTCCTTCCCTCATTAACCTTTTTTGCCATCTTGCGGTTGCTCTCTCCCGGGTCTTTCCCTGCACTAACTTGCGTGGATAAACTGCTAACTTGACATGCTGTCCGTGGCTGCCAGTTCTTTACCGACGATAGCTGCGCATCTTTCACTCTTTACTCATTCATCTAATTCCAACTTCTTGGGTCCCAGTTCGTCGACAATTTTTGCCCTATTTTCTCACATACATTTTCATATCATCCTGCCACACCACGCCTTAGACTACACATGATACACGCGCCGTAACGAACCTATTCACAGACAAATTACAATAAAGTCACAGCCTCAGTCGGCTCCCGCATCATCCAAACTTTCAATTACATCGGCATCCTGCCGCTGCTGCTGTCATCGCGTATATACATATGTATGCCACCAAATCTTCAGCTGGACCTTCTTTTTCTGCCCAGTGCTTTCTGTATACATACCTCCTTGCCTTGTATGAAATTATCGTGTCTGTGGCCCCGACCACTTGTGAATTTCTTTCTAGAACCTGCACGGTTGAGAGTGGAAATTACCCAAAACAGTTCTGTCAGCACTGTTGTTGCATCTTGGCACCGACCAACACACGCTTCATTTTTTTCCTTCTCATTGGTCATTTTGGCGCTTTTTGTAAAATTCTTTTTTCCTTTTGTTAATTGACTGTCACGAGTCTTATCATTGCATCACATCTACTTCTATTGTTTCTTCTTTCTTCTTCATTTTTACTCGACAATCGCCATTCCACGTTAAATTACTCACCTGGCGATATTATCCGGTGTCGGTCAATCGATCCTATTCTGTCGACTCGAGGTTGATCTATTAGCCACACCAAAATACCATTCGTTTACAACAGCATATTTATTCGCTTCACGGGCATTTGGCTTTCACCGACCACTTATACTCGCCCCCACAGCCACAACTGCCACCACCATCAGCATCTCGCCTCCGGTTCAGCCTTATACCGACGGCTAGTTAACACCGTCATGATACTGGATTAAACACCAAGTGAGCCTTTATATTTCGGATTTTTTCTTCTTGAGGCCGTTCTTTGCCTATTTCCCCATTGTCAAACTGTTTTCTTCATCAGCAATGTCTTTCCCAACTCCCCAGGTTATGGGCGAGTCTCATAATGAAGAGACCAACACCAATCCCGCAATTCCATCTTCAGTTCCTACTGTTATTTCTACATCTCCTCTCCAGCAATGGTCATTTTTCACACACCAAGCATCACCATTAGACGCTCGCAATGCTTCAGATCCTCGCAGTCCCGGAAACGTCCCACCAAATCCGCCGAACCTTGAACAATACAGCCGCATGATGTCCAGGCAAATAACAACCATGACAATCAACAACAACAACACACACACAAATTCTCCCACCAACATTCGTAATGCCCCAAGTCCCAAGCGAATGGCTCGCCGTCAACAAATTCCTTCTGTTCTTTCTCTTACCGGCCCTCGTTCACAACCGCCGCATCAGACTGACAGTAACAGTAACAGCACTGCAGCTCCGGACCCCCCACCGACTCTAGCGCACTCGGACCCACAGCCACCTGTCCCCATTATCAGTGGGATTGGCCGACAAACAGCGTCACCAATTGTCCAAGACGGCTTTGCCGCACCATCACCCCAGCCTCACACAGACCCAGAAGCTACACACTTAGAGGTGGCCCCTGCACCGGTAACTATGATGTCATGTACTCCACTACCCGACCACGAAGCTGATGCAGACCAGGATATACCAACTGCAAGTACCGAATCAACCCAGACCGTCCGCCCGTCTGGTGATACACCGTCGTTGGTGGTGCAAACACCGTCATACCCTTTCCCCCGCATGAGGTTCCCAAAATCTCGTGCTTTTCTGTCGGAAACACAGTCTTTAAGACCTCGTAAACATATTTCTCTAACACGCTCCCATACGGTTCCTTCTGCGGATTATGAGGATCAGATCTTACCAAGTCTTCCAACCCCGAACGCTGCTCGGCACTTTTCTCTTACTCCTAGCACTCTGAAGAACACCAAAATGTCGGCCCCTGAGTATCCCGTGCCTGACCTTTACCATGTGGTCTTGCAGTTGACTGCAGAGCCGGGTCTCGATGCATGGTGGGAGGTTGTAACGAATCTCATGGTTGAGTCGTACAAAGCAGAGCGCATCTCGTTGTTTATTCCTTCGGATGCTACGGACATTGACAATATCCCATGGGGACAGAAAGCGACATACAATCCTCTATTCAAGACGAAGCCTCAAGAAGAACCACAACCTGAGACGGAATTTGAACAATCAGATTTGAAGTCGAAGCCATCCTTCCTGGAACTTAAGCTCTCTAATTTTGAGCTGACACAGGAGAGACCTCCGTTCAAACGGAATTTCAGTACCCAGCGTTCTGCGTCTACATCGCGCCTCCAAACACCAACTGGAGAGAAACGCGCACCCACACCTCCCCCAAAGGTCGATGCAGAGGAAGAGGGCCAGGGCGGGATTGAAACTCCAGTCGCTAGAGATTCGTCTAATAGGCAGCCCGATTCATCCCCCACTTGCCATGTTTATCCAGTTCTCCAGGCAATGGATAACGAGGCAGACGCATTAATTGACTCTGTCGGCGTCACCCGCGTCATTCAAAGACGTGCCATCGTTGGTTTGACAAGAACGTTCAACTACCAAGAGAGCCAACCCACGAAGATCAATGAGTCTACTCCAGCTCAGGACACTCACGAGAGTTCGCTCCCCCCGAAACGCCCTGCATTTGCGAGTGCAGACTCAAGCTCACAGCTTTCTGATATTTTGGGAGGACATAAACCAGCTGCGTTTCGTAATAGAAGCGCTAGGGCGCGTGCTGGTACTAGCCGTTTTATACCAGTCCCCGAAGAAATAGAGGAACCTGCTCCAACATTCGAAGAACACGAGCAGGGTGCGTCCCCGTGGACACAGTCTCCTGCTCCTTCACCAGCACTTCGCCCAGAGTCGCAGGATAATCCATTCTTCGTCACGGCCGTTGTAGATGAAGGAGCCTTCAGCCCTCCTGATGATCAAACGCCAGTTGACTATGCTTCAACTGACCCACCAGAAGCTATCGGGGTTGATCGTAGCTCCAGCATTGTACACATTCCGTTGTGTTTTTCTCTTCCGCCGATCCATTCCGGTTCGATCACCGGAGATCATCGCTTGCATCACGATCGCCTTCGCCGTCGTGCCCAGAGTTCTACCGGTAACATCCCCTTGCACCAACGGATCGCCGGCGATCAACCCGAGCCACGCAAGCTTCGGTGTCCCCCTGTGGCGATTCTGTCAATTGAGTCGCCACTTGTCCCGTATCCCGCTGCCCTCATCGAGAGCTTAGATTCGCTCTCGCCACATTTGGCGCATACTTTCTCGCTTGCTAAACAGTACAGCATGGTCACGACTGAGTTGGCTGCCTTGCAAAGCAAGCGGTTGTTGATTCCCACGCTTGGCGCCAGCCAAGCGAACAACACCCCTATCGGGACACCGGCTGATGCTACAATGGAGGGGCTTACTACAGAAGCCCAGGCTTCTATTAACGGAAGCATCACTAGTCCTAGTGAGTGGTCTTCGATGACGCATAGTGTGACAGGTTCGCCGGGGCCAACCCCGTCCTTCGAAGATGCTCTTGGGCCACGTGAAAACCAGCCATTGAAAACCAGCCCTGCTTTTTTGGGTGGAGATTATTTTTCTGGAGCGCCTGTGCCAAGGGCGTCGGATGCTAGTCCCACGCCAACAGCCACGACTCAGCCAACTGTGAGCTTTCCCGGAACATTGCCTGTCCATTCTCGGAACAACCTGTTTCCGGGCGATTATTCTGTCGCCCAACAGCGTCGTAGTTCCCTTGGGCGCATTTGGCCGCCGTCTTCCAATACCCCGACTCCCGCACATGGAAGTCCTCTGCGGCCCAGACTGCCGCACTCTTTGACGACCACGGGTCTTTCTGCTCCAACCGACCACACGAGCTCGGCAGTTTCGCCGCTTAATACCATAGCTCCCACGCCATCGACGCCTGTTGCGATAGCCTCCCCTACTGGATTTGACACTCCTACCGAGGCTACTTCTGCATCTAAGCGCCCCGCTAAGTTTGGTGGCTCTCGTACGCACAGTGTATTGCACAGCTATGGTGGTGACTTTTCTACAACCTTCCCTACCATACAGACGTTGCCGCAGGCGTTGACAACGTCTCCCACTCAGGAACAAGTTCCACCAAATCAGTCCATGCCTGTCAGTGACCCAAAGCGTGGCACCAGGGCCGTTCCCATGGTTCCGCCGTCGGATAGACTCAAAAGTCTAATTCTTGATTCTTTGCCAGCCCAGGTATTCGTAGCGGCTCCTCTGACTGGAACCATGATGTGGGTCAACAGTCGTTACCTGTCATACCGTGGGCTTACAGCTCAGGATTTATTACAAGACCCATACGGTACCATTCACCCTGACGACCGTAAATCTTACCTTCGAGCATGGGGCCATTCTTTACGCACTGGTGACCATTTTGAACGTACCGTTCGTATACAAAGATTTGATGGTAGCTACCGTTGGTTCTACGCACGCGTCAAGGCAACCCGCGACAAGCGTGGGGTCATGTCTCAGTTCATTGGATCCTACATTGATATCCACGAACAGCATTTGGCAGAGGTCAAGGCTGCCCGGCAAGAGGAAATGGAGGCATCAGAGGCCAAGCACCGATTACTCGCTAATCTGATCCCTCAGATTGTTTTCACAGCCAGTAGTGAAGAAGGTATCACTTTCACCAATGACCAGTGGCAGGTGTATACCGGCGTAGAGTTTGAAGAGTCTTTGGGAATGGCATTTATGGAACGTATCCATCCGGAAGATCTCAAGCGATTCATGATCGAGACTGAAACTCACAGTCTCCCAACGAAGCCAGAAACATCCTCTAGTGGGAAGGGGAAGCATAGAAGAATATCAAGCTCGGATGTGCCGTCATGCGCGCAGGCCTTTGGACCTGACGCAGAGGCAGCTTCGGCTGGTATATCTGGCAAGGTTCCTAGACGGCAGTCATCGGCTAGCCAAGTTCCCGGTTATCCCTCACGCACGCCAAGTATGGAGAGCAATCTTAGTGAGATGTCGTTTGCTGATGTTTTCACTTGCAATATCGATGAGCTGATTAAGCGCGGCATTGTCAAGCAAACGACAGATAATAATGGTCGGATCTCATACTCGACTGAAGTGCGACTAATGGACAAAACTGGCAAGTACCGGTGGCACTTGGTCCGTTGTGTGGAAATTGTCAATATTCACTTCGTTAAGACTGGTGTCTTCTTTGGATCGGCTACTGATATCAACGATCAGAAACTACTTGAGGCGCAGATGCAGGACGCTATGGATGCCAAGTCTCGCTTCCTCAGCAACATGTCACATGAAATCCGGACTCCTTTGGTAGCGATTTCGGGTACAGTGACATATTTGGAAGATACGACACTCGATTCTGACCAGCGTGACTCTATCATGACAATCCAGAACAGCGCAAACAATCTTCTGTTAATTGTGAGCGATGTACTTGATTTGTCTAAAGCTGCCGCTGGTATGATGAAACTAGTGTTTGATTGGTTCAGTCCGAGTGAATTGATTGAAGAAGTCAATGAGATGTTGTGGACTATCGCGATCCGCAAAGGCCTGGAGCTCAACTATACTATAGACGTAGATGTTCCTGCTTGGGTCAAGGGGGACAAGACGCGGATGCGCCAGGTCTTGTTAAATCTCATTGGCAATTCCATCAAATTCACCAGTGAGGGTGAGGTCTTTTGTCACTGTCGGGTGTATAGAGGCGAGAAAACTGTCGAAAAGAAGGAAGGTACTGCACACATTGTTGGATGTACCGGTGACGAGACTATTATGCTCGAGTTCTTTGTCATCGATACTGGCTGCGGGTTCACTGAAACGGAGTCTGAGCTCATGTTCAAACCTTTCAGTCAGATTGACAGTAGTCGAACTCGACAGCATGGAGGCAGTGGGCTAGGCCTTGTCATCACAAAGCAATTGGTTGAGCTTCATGGAGGAGAAATTGTTGCGACAGCAGAGGCCGGAAAGGGCTCAGTATTCCGTTTCACTGTTCGGTTTAACCTGCCAACTGAAACGGATGGACCGCAACCTTTCGAGACCAGTCGTACCGGAACACCTGATGCAGCTCGGCGCCAGGATGTAATTGAGGGTGGCCTATCTGCTAGGAGTTCTGTAAAGGGTCGTCTTGCAGCTACTCCTTCTTCAGGCTCAGGACAGAGTGAGGCTACTTCACTAGGTTCAACAATTGCTGTGCCTAGGATCATCCACATGGTAGATCATAGCGTTGATGGTTATGTACAGGCAGCAAGAGCCAGTGGTGTTGATATCAACACAATGCCTCATTTCTTGAACTCATTGGGGCCAGTTCCTCCAACCCCATCAGTTGATGCACCACCAACACCTGCTTCAGATGAATGCCTTGCGCATTGTGGGCCATTTTCGGTTGTAGTGGTTTGTCCGCTTGCTCACAGCAGGGCAGCCACTGTGGCACATATCTCGCAAACACTACCTAGAAGTGCTGCCCACAAGATTTGTGATGTAGCCACTGTAGAAGAGTTTATCTCGTCGCGGAAAACAAATGATCCTGAGAAACTCACTCATTTAGTTCTCAATGTTTGTGGTTCCCTGGAGAATTTGCTCTCTGCGCTCACAGCGATTGAACAGGTTAAAGGGATCAACGAAGTGACGATAATTGCTCTTTGTGATGCTCTCCAAAGACAGGCAATTCTCAAGATGCCTACAGAAATTCAGCCTGCTCTGATCCGAAAGGGAAGAGTTCGTTTCATCAAGAAGCCGCAGAGACCTTCTGTCTTTGCTCATGTACTTGATGATAAAATGCCCAAGAGTAATGCCATGAGCAGCTATCAGCAAAAGGAGTCTCCGACGTTTGACATCCCTACAGCCCGTGAAATCCTCGGGCCTCACCGTCTTCGGTTGCTTCTTGTTGAGGACAATGCAATCAACCAAAAGGTTCTCATCCGTCTTCTTGAGCGTTCAGGTGTAGACTGTGATGGAGCAAAGGATGGTATCGAATGTCTCGAGATTCTTCGCGCCAAGGGCCCCGGTTACTACAATCTAGTGTTGGTAAGTTTTCTCAGTCCATAGTTTCCCATGTCGTGCAGCGGCGATGACTAACATAAATGACTTGTAGTGTGACCTCCATATGCCGCGCAAAGACGGACACGAAACGTGCCGTGAAATTCGCGAATGGGAGACTGAAACAGGCCATAGGGCTGTACCGGTGATTGCCTTGTCGGCGAATACCATGTCAGAGGTGGCCCAGATGTGCAAAGAGTCCGGCTTTACGCTGTATCTGCCCAAGCCAGTGGATTTTGGAAGATTGGTGCAGACCATGGTGAAGCTTTTGTTATAAGAGCGTTAATTATTTTTATAGAGGGATTGAGCGATGAAGTGTTGTGTTGGGTGGTAAGTACATACAACAAACATATGGTGGGAAAGTGGCCATAGTTTTATTTTTTCTTTTGTTATTAGATGATGAGCTTATGATTTTTTAAAGACACGCCAATATATTTACCTAATGCGGTTTGGTTATCATATTCACTATGGAGATGTTAAAGGATTCAAAGATTGTGAAAAAAGAAACGATTAGTCTTTCCTAAACTAGCTACTCTAGTAGACACTACCTCGAATACTTCTATCCTCGGCCTCTTCCTTATCGATATCCTCCAAATCTACGACATCAGCATCTTCCTCTTCACTCAAACTATCATCCCCTCTAACTCCCCCGGTAACAACAAAATCGCTCTCCTCATCCTCATCATCGGCATCTTCGTTATTACTAACAACCCCCTTCCCCTTAACTTTCCCTTCCACCAACGGCGCTGTAGCCGCCGCCCGAACATTCTTCTTCCCAACCCTCGCCAGCAATGAATTCAAACTAACCCCCTGTTTCCCCTTCCGAACGACAGCCCCTCTCCGTTCATCCTCATCATTCCCCGTGTATCCGCGTTCTCCACGCTTATGACTAGCCGGGTAATGGACATGGTGGTGGTGGTGATGATGGATGACGGTTTGGGAGTGGCTAGGTCGGGGACCGTGGTGGCCGGATGGGGGAATCTGTTCACTGCTGCTTTCTACGTTTTCCTCATATGAGATGTCGTCGTTGATGTTGGCGAGTTCGGGGGATAACATGCTGCGAAGACGGTCTTCGGGCGATATGAATGACGGGGTTGCATCGGGGGAAGAGACGACTTCGTCACGGGCGCGTTGTACGTCAATGTGGGCGACGTCAACGGACCCGTGGATGTGCGGGCCGGATATATCCCCTGTGGTGGTGGCGTCGCCGGAGCTTTCTAGGGATTGTGGGTCGTTGGGGTCGTCGTCATCCGAGTTATACATGCGCCTTGTACTTCTTCTAACCAGCAAAGGCGGCTTCGATGTATCCTCTGTAGTTGTCGGTGTCGGTGTCGTACTGCAGGCTATCACGTCGACTATGTTCTCCCCGTTGGTAACCTTCTTTGGTGGAGCAGGTGTATCCCCTCTGACTAACACGCCGTTCTCCCGGACCGAGTTTGCCAACTCGGTGCTATGTTTATGGGCGTCCTGTTCGTCCTTTTCTCGTAGAAGGAGCATCTCTGAGTTTTTGGGATGGGTTGTTTGTCGTTTGTGGTCACAGCCGTTGGGACAGCCACCCCATTTTCGGATGGCAACTGTGGATTTATTACGGGGGAGTTTGGTGGCGTCTTTTTGGGCGTGTTTGGTAACGTGTGTTGATGATGTGAGGTCTGAGTCGCGGGCTGTGTTTCCGTTCTCCTTCTCTTTCTCTCGGAGTCGTTCACGGCGTAGTTCGGACCATGTTCGTAGTTTGTTCTGGAGGATGTATTTGCCCTTCTCGTCCTTTTGCATGATCAGGAATTCGCAGTGATTAACGTTACGAAGATCCTCAAAGTATTCCACGGTAAAGTGATACCACTTCATCAAGAATACTCTTGACATCAGCCCATGGGTGACAAGAACACAGACATCCCCAAAGTCATCTTCCCCGAATTGTCTCCAAAGAGACTCATTGAACCCACTAATACGATCATACGCATCCGCCGCACTCTCTCCATCAGGAATCCGATAAAAGAAATGCCCATAATCCGCCCGTTCCTGCCACATTCTCTCCATCTCCGCCGAGCAAGGCTGGAAGTTTCCAAAGTCCTGTTCACGGAGACGTGGTTCCTCGTAAACTTTAATATCGGGTCGTTTAAACGGAGAATCTCCCTCGGTTAATGTGGAGAGGATACCCTCTGTAGTTTCGCGGGTCCGCCGGTATGGCGAGGTGAAGAAGTGGAGACGATCATTTGGACGGAGGAGGGCCTTGAGGCGGAGACCGGCGCTGTAGGCTTGTTTCCAACCCTCGGGGGTTAACTTTACGCGGTGGTCGGGAATGTATTGGTGAATGTCGCGGTTTTCTGTGGTGTTCTTGTTAGAGGTGGGGTGGGGTTGAAGGACGGACGAAGGGAGACTTACTGTTTCCTTCTGATTGGGCATGACGAATAAGGATGATAAGGCGGGGTTTTCCCATTTTGTCGGGTTCTTTGTGGTAGTGGGCTTAGTTGTTAAAGTCGGAAATGGTGGTGAATGTATGAATGTAGAAGAAAGGACAAATATCCAACGGCAACGGTAATCGGTTTTATGTCGTTGCCAAGGTCGCGGTCAGTAAGGCGAGGTCTGGGGATGACAGGGAAGCAAGGTTCTGCCAAGACAAGGTTGGGATCGCAGGAGCCGAAAAAGGTGATTGATAATACAAAGTTTATGGATGGGCAACTTTGGCAGGTAGGAATATATGTACTAAGTGACAAAAAGGAAACTTTGAAGAATTGATGAAGAGAAAAGAACGTTTTCAAACAGGTTTATTCAATGGCGGGGTCTATTCCTATTTATACCAGAAGCTTAAACATGACCAAGTCTGTTCGCTCCCTCCTTGATCCATAATCCATCCATCCCGCCTCGCCTGACTGCCTAGTAAATACATTTGTACACTGCTAACGAAAACTGCCCCTCTTCCATCAAAAAAAAAATAAAACATGCCATTGAGCCGCCTCGCCACAGTCCATCTTTCATTCGAAACGCCAGCGCCTGCCCCTCTCTAGTCTCCAGGTCCACAAGACAAAACACTTTCCGCATCTGAAACCTGGGGGTTCGTTCGGTCAGGTTAGCCCCACTTGGGATTTTGTAGACATGCACTAGTTCCGACTGCCGAGAAGTGTATGATGGTGGCGTGACGTGGTGATCGTGTGGTTGATTGGTTGGGGGGTTTCTACATATACGGCGTTGGTGGCTCGGTTTAGTGGTTGTGTTTGGGCTTGGAGTGTCGGTTTAACGGTTCCATAGGAATGACCTGGTGGGCATGTTGGGTTCAGTGAGCTCCTAATATCGCACAACCTAGAATTACATGCATACATACAATTTGTCGTAGCCTAAAGAGTGAAACGACCCATTAGACGGCCGATTGATTCAAGATTCACTGCCACCAAGACCATCGAAACAAGCTAACATCTCATGTTTCTTTTTTTATCTGTTTAAATCATCATTACCTTGGTTAATATAGTTCATAAGGGAGATCACAGACATCTGATTTGTAAACCAGATGGCAAACAGATCACAGTTGAGTAGGGTTACTTATCGATATAGGGTTATATTCACTCCGGCATGTGAAATTAAATTTCGTGATTTTCCCATGTCTAGACTACTCAAGTTCATCTTTACCAATTCAAATAAACCTATGTCAACATACCGTCATCTTGAACTTTGTCATTCAATTCCAAACTAGTTCCATTACCCAACACCTCTTCATCAACGCGCTATCACGTGATCACGAGTATAATCCGCATTAAAGCAACTAGGGCTAAAGCGCCTGCATCAAAGACTCCACGAACAACTCCTCCACCAAGTCAACCACCACCCACCAACCAAAATGACACCCTCACCAACCCCCCACGCCACCACAACCGACCGGCACAACCGCCCCACCAAACGCCTCGCCCTCACCCCATCAACCTCACAAGCCGCCGCCCTAACCACCCTCTTCGCCAAACCCAACAACCCCATCCACATCCCCGACGGCGCTGTGCCCGGCCAACGCGCCCTCCCGCCACCCCCCGACCTCGTAACCAACGTCCAGGGTTCCTCCGCGGGTGCCGGCTCCGGCGAGTTCCACGTATATAAAGCGGCGCGACGCCGTGAATATGAGCGGCTACGGAGGATGGATGAGGAGGTGAAGAGGGAGGAGGAATTGGCTAGGTTTGCTGGCGAGAGGGAGGAACGTATGCGGAAGGATGAGGAGAGGACGAGACGGAATAGAGAGAAGAGAGAGAAGATGAAGGCGCGGAAGGCGAAGGGGGGTAAGGGCGGTGCTGAGAAGAAGGTGGAGGTTAAGAAGTCGGGGATTGCGAAGAGGGTTGATGCGCCGGAGGAGGAGACGGACAAGCCGGAGGTGGCGAGTCAATCTGTGGCGGATACGCCAAGTCAGTCAGCACCCATCCCCTCTGTCTCTGCTGAACCTGTCGGTATAATCATTCACGACGAGGACTAGAAAGTTCTGTACCATATCAATCATATACCCAATACACACAACGCTCACCCGAAAAAAGTCTATTTTAATCCTCACAATAAAAGAAACAAACTCAATTCTCAACCCCCCATTAACCAAGCCCGTTCCATGCCAGTGATATGCATCTCCCAAATATGTATGTATATGCCGAGCCCAAAGATAGTAAGTCGTCTATTATTTTCTTAGTACGCCCAAGCCCCCGTCTATGTTGTATGTACACCGCGACAACTCCACAACCTTACTCCTCAGCAGGAGCACCACCGCCACCACCACCGGGCATCGTCGCCTTCTTAGCACTGCAAATGTCATCGACACGAAGCAACAGACACGCCGACTCAATGGCCGTCTTGATGCTCTGAAGCTTGATAGCCGAAGGCTCCCATACACCGTACTCCTTCATGTCGGCAATCACACCCTGCTCACCGTCAATACCCCACGTGTGGTTACCCTCAGCGTGCTTAGCCCGCAGGTCAGTAAGTACTCTGACGGGGCTGGAACCCGCGTTTTGCACCAGTGTCCGGGGAATCACCTCCATGGCATCGGCGACAGCCTTGTAAGGCCACTGAGCAACACCCTCAACACCCTTGGCCAGCTGGTTAAGTCTGACAGAAACCGCCATCTCAGTGGCACCACCACCGGGGGCCAAACGGGGGTGGAACATGACGTTGCGAGCGACACCCATGGCATCGTGAAGGTTACGCTCAATCTCGTTGAGAATGTCCTTTGAAGGACCACGCAGCAGCACCGTGCACGCCTTGGGGTTCTGGCACTTGGTAAGGAAACTGAAGTACTCATCACCAATCTTCTCAATCTCGAACAGACCGCACTGGGTACCGACGTCAGACTCCTGGAGGTCGTCAATACGGTTGACAATGGTGGCACCAGTGGCACGCGCAATACGGTTGTTGTCAGTCTTGCGGACTCTGCGAAGCGCAGTGACGCCAGCCTTGACAAGGTAGTGCTGGGCCAAATCCGACACACCCTTCTCGGTAATCACCAGATCCGGCTTGAACTGGATAAGAGTATCGCACATGGCCTTGACCTGCTCCTCCTCAATCTGCAGAATGCGGTTCCAGTCCTCCTCCTTGGTGATTTCAATCTGCGTTTGCGACTCGCCCTTCTTGTACTCGAGCGGGCAATCCAGAAGGATGATACGGGGGTTCTCTATCCGGCGACGCATCTTGGGGTGGGTGATATCTTTGTTGAGCATGACACCATCAAGCACCCGCGAGTCCTCAATCTCACCACCGGGAACCTTCTCGATACGAGCGTACCGCTTAATATCCACCTCCGTCTTGCCGTTAGCAACCTCCCAAGTGACCGTGCGGACGGCGTCGAGAGCCAGCTTGCACATGAGGTCGGACCAGCGAGAGACGAACTTGGTGCCGATGGAGGACTTGATGAGACCAATCATGGCGGTGTCGTTGGAAATATCAATGGGCATCGAGATCTCCTCGACAATCTTGAGCGCGTCTTCGAGCGCCCGCTTGAAGGCCGAGATGATGACGACGGGGTGAATATTGCGTTCGAGCTCGGGAAGGGCCATGGCCAGGATTTCGCCGGCTATAGTACCAATGTATAAGTTAGTTGTTTGTCACTCTTTCTTGCTTGCCCCAACTACCACGCCAAAACTCACCCAGAATGATGACTGTCGTGGTGCCATCACCAACCTCCTCATCCTGTGTCCGGGAAAGCTCAATCATCGACTTGGCTGCGGGGTGGGAAACCTCGATTTCTCTGAGAATAGCATGACCATCGTTGGTCAGGACGATACCGCCCATGGGGTCGAGCAGCATCTTGAGCATGGCCTTGGGCCCAAGGCACGAGCGAATGATGTCGGAGACACTGTGGAATGTTAGATGTCGCCTTTGTCGAGCGGGGTATTATCGATTGTGGGCGGAACCTACATCTTGGCGGCTGTGATGTTGGACATCTGGGCTTTACGGCCCGTCTGGCGCTCCTGGGGGCCACCAGTGTCTGGAATTCATCTGAATGTTAGTTACTCCATTTCCGTGCTAATAGCGCATCTTCATAGCTATCATCGCGAATTCCCACGTGAATATGTCACGAACA
>LCZG01000051.1:78856-93921 GCA_001483325.1 Huntiella savannae | reverse complement strand
GCATATAAAACGCACTCATGACAACGACCGGAGCCTGCATTTTGACGAATAGTTCGGGATGATTTGATTAAAGAAACGGGGGAGTAATAAGAAACAACAAAATACGGAAAATGTCCCGCTGATTTTGATATCGTGATAGAGTACTGGTTTGGTGGGGGGATCGTGATGCCAGCTAAAAAGAACCAAATACGCTTCTCCTTTCTGATAAGTGATCCTCTACGGTTGTACAGTAAGCAGAGCCTTTCTAGTAAATTTAGGTCGCTGGTGCTTCTGTACTGCGACATTCTAATGGCTTCTGATTGTCCATTTCTTAGTGAATTTTTACCACCATCCATCGAGGGGCAAGTGGGGCAGCTAGGCTTGCTGGTCCGTGCTTCAAGCTTCATCGTGTAAGGGTCTACTTTGGGACAGGGTCTATTATGTTTTAGGGTCTTTTAGACGGTAGGTATCACAAGATGATACATTTTGTATTATTTAGTAGTTGTATATCTGTTTAGAAGTGTCTCCGTTTTTGCGATTTTTGTAGTTTGACCAATGGTATTGCACATTGGCGATGATCGCACAGACTACAGCAACGCTGGTTAGAGAGACGATCACGGTCCAACCCCTGGTATACTGGGGTGCATCATCCGATCTGAATAGTTGACTACCAATGATACCACTGCAATTGGCAGCCATAATCATGATGGCCATTGATACCGAACGCTCACCTGCACTCTTAGCATTGAGTGAGACCCAGGAAACGTTGACGGGATCTATTGAAAGTTAGCATGTTACACTTGACATCTTGTTGTGTCGAAAAACTTACGCCACAAGTAACTGAACCCAATCGTGAGCACAAGTAAAGCAAACCGCGGATCACGCTCACTACTAGTAGCAAGCACTCGATCCCCAATGGTGAACCCCCAAGGCAAAAGGAACCCAAGAAGTACTAAGAGTCCCCGATTCCCAAGATAATCTGCCATCTGTCCCCAGCAAACATTAACTACCAACAAAATCCAATACCCAATGGAAACCATAGCATTCGACTTCAACCTGCCAAACCCATAGCCACTAACCAAAGTGGGTGCGTACGACCCGATGGTAGTAGCTGGGGCTAAACCCGCAATGGTCGCAATGACATGGGGAAGGAGACGCCAGTTTGTAATAGCGCTTTTGAATTCCTCACGGGTGACGATGCTGCGGTTGTGGATTTTGCTGGGGTCGTCGCGAAGGACACGTTGGATGAGGATGGACCTTTCCCGTTCGGTGAAGTATTGGACGCCAAAGAGAGAGACGGGGTTGCGGACGTCGCGAGGGAAAGTGGAAATGAAAATTATGCCGATGCAGATTGTTACGATGCCTTCGAGCTAGGAGGGGTTAGAGTGGATGGGGCTTGGTGAGGGGGTAGGGATTGACTTACTATGAAGAGCCATTGCCAACCAGCTAGTCCGGCAACGCCACGCATGTGGAGACTATTGTTGGACAGTTAGTATGGGTAATTAGAACGACAGATCACATAGTACACTTACATTCCAAAAGCAATCAACCCACTTGTAGCTGAAGACAACATATTCCCAATAAAAAAGATGGAAAAACGCTTACTCGTCTCATCTTTCTTATACCACCTCGTAATCGTAAACAAGCTAGCCGGAATGAAACCCGCCTCACACAGTCTATCCAAAGTTAGTCACGACTGAACCCCAAAGCTGAATTCACCATGTCTTACCCAAGAAGCAAGCGAGTCGCAAGGAAGGAGCCAAGATTGTTCTGGAAGGCCTGGAAGGTTGCCACAAAGCCCCTGAGTGAAATGTCAGTCAAACGGAATTAAAGATAGTGGGACGGAAGGATGGATCTATGTACATACCATGTGATGATTTGACCGCCGATCCAAAAGACCGGGCCAAGGTGGTAGAGAATAAGGTTACTTGGGATCTTGGATTTGTTAGTTGGTTGCCGGTGGGATTAGTTAGTCCGTTGCTTACCTCCAAAAGGACAATACCAGTAGAAAGAAGCTGTTGCCCCACGTTATACTGATTCTGGGTAATCCCGATATCCCGTAGGAAGTAATCCGTCAGGGCATTCCCGATGTTGCTTCTATCTAACTGCAACGCATAGAAGCCCAGGATCAAAATCGGCATAACCAAAAAGTCGATCCTGTCACTTGTCAGTTGATAGGTGCGTGACATATAGATGGGGCAACTTACTTCCGCACAAGCTTCTTCTCTTCTTCTTCAGTCCATTCTAGGCCGCTTTCGCTGGTGAGGTCCTTTTCACTGATTTGCGCGGACCCCAACTTCTCGTCGACGGTTAAATCGCCCGGGTTGATGTGGACAGACATGGCGTGCAGGGTGACGTAACGATGTGCTTTGGATACAAAATGAAGTATGTACGAGATGTGATATGTGATGGAAATCGAGTGTTACATCAACCTATATATAATAATGAACGATGACAAGCCACAATGTGTGAAGCTGACAAGAGCGAAAAGACTGACAAGATGAACCCACCATCTTGGAATATCCCGATGGAACTATTGGTATACATAAGTACTGATTATCCCATGACTACATACGTCAGCTCTTTTCGAACATCCATCACCACTAAAATCATCAACCCTGTCCCGGATGTGTTACCATCTCCTGCGTCGGGCGCAATGGAATAATTCCTCATTGACATGTCCATTGCGCAATCCGTCAATACCATGACAAGATCTGTCAATGTCTGATATCACCACGAGTCTAACTGGACCTTATAGGGTCCGCCTGCATATAGCTAGTCATTTTAGTTACTTATCTTATCTCGCCAGAACAATGCGCTTGAACATTTCACTTTAAATCACAATGTTCTTCGATTACATCATTTCCATCATGAATGACATTTGAATCCTTCCACGGCTCTTGGGCCGGTTTATAAAACCCTAGTCTGGGTTATTATGCGAGAAAGTGGGTCTCTGCTCGGTCGTGTAAGTTGGTGATACAAACGGCTCTTGAGAAACAAGTAACATATGAGATTTGATGACTGCATGACTGTGTATGTACTGGGGGCCGGGGGTTGGAAGCAAGATCCAAAATACGCGACTCACGTTGGGGTGTACAAGAGATCTTCCATCTGTCTAACTCCTATTTGACATATCCTCAAGCAAAAGTACGTACATTCGCATATGTCATCTTATCTTTTAACTCGGGTTTACTATTTAAGCACAACGACCAACAACTCTAATCCTCGACCGGCTCTGCACCGTCCATCACCGGCATCTCAAAACAATCAATTCCGTCATCTGTTGCCATGCTCAAGCTCAATTACGCCATTCCCGGGTCCCAGCCCCATAAATTACCCAATCCGGCTAAGCCATCGGTCGCACCCGGACCTTGTGCGGACAACGTCGGTGGGGAATTTGTCGGACTCGAGGAATTGCGTGCGATGAAGTGATGATAGATGACCGTTTAAAAGTGCATATAAGACGGGCGTATTTTCTATGTTTGGTTAATGTCGATGTGACTTGTGGTGATAGCAACTACATTGGATAACCACCTGGAGCTTCTCTAAGCTTGTTTTATCTGCGGGGATATTTCTTTCTTCCCTTCCCTCTTCTATTTCTTGATCTTTAACATCAATACACATACGTCATGAAGTTTCAAACTAAAGTCACAGCTCCTCTGGCTCTAGCCGCCACCGTATCAGCCGCACTCCTCCCATACGGCCAACCCTCCGAGGATCTTGACCTTCTAGGTCAATTCACAGGCCCGGAAGAGCGGCGCGCAAGTCAACCTAACATCGTGTTCATCATAACCGATGACCAAGATAAACATCTCGACTCATTGGCGTATATGCCTTTGCTGAAGAAGTATATCAGTGACAAAGGAACCACCTATGACAAACACTACGCCACGACGGCTATTTGCTGCCCCTCGAGAGTCTCCCTTTGGACGGGCAAGTTGGCGCATAACACCAATGTAACGGATGTTAGTGCTCCATACGGTAAGTTCAATTGACATGGCCCTATAATGAAAATCTCACTAACATAATCACCAGGTGGCTACCCCAAGTTCGTCGCCGAGGGTCTCAATGAAGCCTACCTGCCCATCTGGCTCCAAGAAGCTGGCTATAACACATACTACACCGGCAAGCTTTTCAACGGGCACACCACCAGCAACTACAACAACCCGTACCCCGCCGGCTGGAACGGTACCCAATTCCTTCTTGACCCCTTCACCTACCGGTACCTAAACAGTTCCTACCAGCACAACACGGATGCCCCCGTGAACTACCCCGGCCAACACACCACCGACATAATCCGGAACAAGAGTCGTTCCCTCCTAGACGAAGCCACATCCTCGTCTAAACCCTTCTTCATCGGAATTGCCCCTATCGCCCCACACTCCAACGTAGCATTCAACTATAAAGATGACGGCAGCTACACAACCGAGTTCACCGAGCCCATCCCCGAGACCCGTTTCCAGAATCTTTTCAACAATGTTACCGTCCCGCGTACTCCCAACTTCAACCCTGATGTCCCCACGGGCGCTAGCTGGATTAAACAGCAAGAAAAGCTTTCCGACGCGAACCTAGAAGATAACGATTCCTTCTACCGGAACCGTCTTCGGGCTTTACAGGGTGTTGATGAGCTTGTGGAGGAGGTTGTTACGTACCTTGAGAAGAAGAATTTGTTGGATAACACGTATATCTTCTATACCGCTGATAACGGTTTCCATATTTCTCAGCATAGACTTCAGCCCGGGAAGGAGTGTGGTTTTGAGGAGGATATTAATGTCCCCTTGTTCGTTCGGGGTCCGGGCGTTCCCGAAGGCTTAGTCACCAATGCTGTTACCACCCACATTGACCTTGCCCCTACTATTCTCCAATTAGCCGGTGGATCCCTCCGGTCCGATTTTGACGGACTAGCCATCCCCCTCGACTCCGCCAGCCTCTCAGCCGCCAAGGACTCTCGCCATGAACACGTCACCGTAGAATTCTGGGGTACCGCACTCGCTGAAAGCAAATTCACCTTCAGCAACAAAGCCAAGAGCATCGCAAACAATACCTACAAGGCTCTTCGTATCGCTAGCTCCCATGAGAACGGGTATAACCTATACTATTCCGTGTGGTGCGACGGCTCCCACCAACTCTACGATCTCTCTACCGACCCCTACCAAATCAACAACCTTCTCGACCCAGAGATCATCGCTGCTGGAAAGGTCCCTAGTGCCCTTGGTGGTGTGTCGACGGAGAAGGTCACGGAGAGACTTGATGCTCTTTTACTTGTTCTTAAGTCTTGCAAGGGGAGTCAGTGTGTTGACCCGTGGACAAGCTTACATCCAGCCGGGAATGTACAGAGCTTGAAAGAAGCTTTGAACCCAAGATTTGACGAGTTTTATGCTAGTCAGGTTAAAGTTGAGTATGACCATTGTGAATTGGGATACATCATTTCGGCCGAGGGGCCGCAGTTTGACTTGGAGGGGTTGGTTTATAGAGATGGGTCGGCGTGGCATAACTGGGTTTAAAATATGGAGTGATTTGAAGTAAACGACTTTATGTAATCTAATGTATGTATTTTGACAACCGAAGTTTTTTTATGTGCTTGTGACCAGTCTTTGAATATTGAACGAGTATCTCAATATTGGTTCTTTGACTGAAGTGTGTGTGTCAACCCTATCTAACATGGTATAACCCTACCTTCTCAATCCCGCGGCTTCTGCGGTTTCCATGCACATGCCAGATGTAACTCCATTCGGCGTTTTTCCGACTATATATGTACATACAATACCCACAAGCTCTCGGGAGTCCCTGTTAGTCTCCACATCTATCACACCGTTGACGTCTTATATCGCAATTGCATCCCGTCCATTACGCCATGTCCGGCGTCCCAAAAGGGAAATATTTCTCCACTAGTCGGAAAAAAAAAGCATACTCCGGTGGGGAATTCTCTCCCATGAGTAGCCTTAAAGGTTAAAAGACGCCGCTTGTAAACGACATGTCACCGGGGAACACAGACGGTTACCGCGTTGTGAATATACAGTTTCTCATGTCTACATGGGTGGTGAACAGTTGAAACTAGTTGTATTACAGGGGAGGAAAGAAGGACTGGGCGTTTTCAAGCTGATATATTGCTGAGGTATCCGGTAGATTTTCACTAAAGTTCGTGATTTCTCATCATCTACACATATTCGCACATTCCAAATTCCAGCTTCCTTACCCCATCAAGCCCACCGATCCCATATAGGAAATTCCCACATGCACCTCAAAATCCTACAATCGCCTACGCACATACGTATGTACATACATACTTCGTTCTCAGCCCGGCTACTTCGTATCCACACGCACACCGCCGAATCCATTCAGCTATCCCATCACCAACCATTTTTCACAAAAAAGCATATTTCCTTCTAGAAATTCCTCCTACCATTTCTTAAATCCAAGAGTTACTTTTGTTTCATTCCTTCACTTCATCCATTTTTTTCAATTTCCTCCAGTCCGTCCGCGTTTCATTTTCGTCGTACAATATATTGGAAATCTCCTAAACGGGCAATAACCCGATATGGCAGCGACTGAGACGACGCCTTTGTTGGTTGATGATTGTAGAAGATTGGAAGGAGATGTCCAGGGAGTTGATGATGTAGAGAGATGTAGTTTGACTAGAAGTAGTACTGGGGAGACTCGGGCAAGGGTTGAAGTTGGTGATGCTCGAATCTTACAGATTGTCATGGTCATGATGATAGGTGAGTGATTTCATGAGTACACTGGTATTACAACGTGTTCTAACTAAAGTAGCTGTCTTCATGCATAATCTTGATAGTACACTAGTATTAGCAACGCATCCACGGATTGCGTCTGACTTTGGAGCTATGGAGTCGTCAAGTTGGTTGTTTACAGCTTTTGGTCTAGCTGGTGCTGCTACGCAGGTTACAGTAAGTTTGTTTGCTCGTGCTCCTTCTGCATGCATCTGACATGTGTAGTTCGGGAAAGTAAGCGACATTTACGGCCGCAAAAATACCATACTTTTTTGTTATGCCGTTTTTGCCACTGGCTGGTAAGTTTCGCAATGATACCTTTCGTATTAGTCACTTATACTAACATCTCGCAGCGTGATAATGTAAGCTTCACTATCGTGCATATCTCTTCCCCAACTAACCCCCATAGTGGTGTCGCCCCCTCACTAGACATTGTCATCTTAGGTCGAGTCCTATGTGGCTCGGTCGGTGCCGGCATGGGTCTCCTTGTTGCTATCCTGCTCACCGATGTTGTTCCTATCCGTGACATCGCTACATGGAGGTCCTATATCAACGTCGCCGCAACCGCCGGTCGTTCCCTTGGTGGACCTCTCGGTGGCTGGCTAGCGGATGTTGTTGGATGGCGGTGGTCCTTTCTCATGCAGGCACCGTTTTTCATGTTAGCTTTCGTATTATGCTGGCTTTACCTACCAGATACACATGCCGAAATGAAGACTAATGACGGAGAGGTTGAAGTCAAGAGGAGTCTCAGAGATCAACTTTCCAAGCTAGACATCCCCGGGTCCATTATCCTCGCCCTAGCCATCCTCTGTCTCCTTCTGCCTCTCCAACTAGGTGGATCCACACTCGCCTGGTCAAGCACCTGGATACCCACCCTCTTCGGCCTCTCCCTTATCCTAACCGGCATCTTCATCCTCTGCGAAACCAGTTGGACTACCAGTCCCCTCCTCCCTCTAATTCTATTCTCCAACCACGAAGCAACAGCCTCCTACATAATCCTCGGTCTCCAAGCCGCCGCCCAAGTCGGTCTCATGTTTTCCATCCCCCTCTACTTCCAAGTAACCGACAAAGCTACAAACTCGCAAGCCGGCGCAAAAATGGTTCCGTCAATCTTGGGAAATACCCTCGGCTCAATCCTCTCCGGCCTCTACATCAAATAGTAAGTTTCCATGTCGGAACCTACAAAGCTCCGTCTCGCCTCGTGTAACGTCGCGGCCACGTAAATAGTGGGGCTAACAATAACCACCCATCAACAGCACAGGACGATACAGAAACATGGTTTACGCGGCCACGTTGTGTGGAGCTTCTTGTTATATTATTCTGATTTTCACATGGCACCGCCACACAACATTTTTGCAGTCCCTATTGATCATACCAGGGTAAGTTGGCATTTTTTTTTCTGATTGAAAGAAACATTCACGGGATGCATATCTTGGTGTTGTACATGTATGCATGCACAAGAAACACGACCGGCTGACATTTGGCGGTTCCTCAATAGCGGCTTTGGCAACGGTGTTGCACAGAGTAGTGTCTTTATTGCACTGCAGGCGGTGGTTGAGCCTGAGTTACTGGCGCCAGCACTTTCCACGCTATATCTCTCTACGGCCATCTTCCCCATTGCCGGTGTGGCTGGATCGACTGCAGTTATGAAGTTGGGGCTTAAAGCCCGGTTACGTGAGAACCTTGATGCCTTAGGTCTTTCGGTTATAGAACGTGATAATGTAAGTCATGTTATGCAGCATCTATACGACACACAACTAACACAATAACTATCCAGGTTATGCGCAAGGCCCTGTCTAACATGGACTATGTCTATAACGCTCACGGCCCCATATCCGAGGCCATTGTCGACGCCTATATCCTAGGAATCGAGTACGCCCACGCCCTATCCTTCGTCCTCTGCATAGCGGCCTTTTTCCTAGTATTTCTTCTCCGTGACCGCCGTGTATGAAATCCCCACCCGGTGGGACAAGAAAGCGGCCCAGACATTCCAAAATGGTAAAACAAAATAATACATACAATCCTATATACCCCCCCTTTCCCAATCCAGAACGTGACACTCCCAATGACATTTTTTTTTTACATTTGCCCTGTCATATTGACACCAGCTTGTTCAATGAGGAAGTTCCAAGGCGTGCACATAAGACAAACATGCAGACGCAGACACAGACGGCAGATCGCCTGTGCCGGGCCCCGTTATTCTCGAGTCACAGTCGTTTATGTGTGTATGTGTGTGTGGCAATGGACGGAGATGCCCAACGCAGAGTTTTCACTGCCATCTTTGGCTTGTGGCATGGTTAGGTCTGCGGTTTGTATAGATGAGGATGGTCTGTGGATCATGGCGTCGCTCTTGCGAGTGGGTCGGTTTGATGAAGTGGCGATTCTGGGCTGTTGGACTTTGAACGGGTCTGGGACCGGTGGGTCGGGTGGAGAGCCGCGGTGTGCTTCTTGCGGTCTTGGTCGGTGTTTGTGGCTTGAAGGGAGTGTGGGGATGGATGTGTTGGCAATAAGGTCTGTGATAATTGGTTATTGAAGAGTTACAAGTCAATGGGTCGGTTGTTGGTTGTGGGGTTTTTTGAGCCGCTTCTTCACATATAGGTTAACATCCGGAGTGGAGTGCTATGCATATGGTGACCTCCTATCGTCAGCCCTTGATAGCACAACGCCCGGTTGTTTCCGCAGTACAAAGTTTCTAGAGAACAAGGTGAGCCACGGTTAACAGGTGTTCCTTCTCGCATTCTTGTACATCAGTTTGCGCGTTTGCTCGTCTTCGTCAAGTGTATGGCAACATCAGATTGCAGAAAGCGCATCTAAATCAAGCATCACCCATTGACCTGAATACCACCATCTCCAATAACCGCTGTGGTTAGATGTCTTTGGTTAGGTGTGTAGTATTCGGTACATGTCGTCCCTTGGTGCTCCGCAGATTTCACCTTCTCCAATACAGACGTCAAATACCATATATCGCCCGGCCGAGTCCATCGGTGCCGCTATCCAGCGCTCAAGATGAGCCTGTCATATATCGACACCATGAACCAGGGTTATCCGCATCGCTGCCCAAAATCACCTGCAGGTTCATCCCTCCAATGCAGCTCGCCATCGCTGCCCAAACTCCAAATCCGGAACTGGCCGTCGATTGGTCCCAAAATGACAGGCACCTGGCCCTACAGACGGCGCTATATTTCCCAAACAGGAGAGAAGAAGCAACGAAATCTCTGTTAGCACATGAGAAGGAATCGTGGCCGTGGTTCAGGTCTCCTATCTGGTTGGAAGAGACGGCCTGCCCCGTTGGTGAACCCCCGGACATTGTGGAAAAAAGCGGGCCCGCATATGACCCCCCAAAACAGGTGATGAGGATGCGAAGAAGTGCGGGGTGTAACTTTGTCACGATAAGTCGTTTGATTCTTGTTTTTTTTTTCTTGCAAGGGGTACGGTGGTGCTGGGAGCGGTGGTACAATTTGTAGCCATGGGCTGTTTATCGCGGAATCGGCTGATAAGCTCGGGAAGGTTGTGAGGCTTACAGCGCAATGTGCGGTTACGGTTTTCCCCGCTTTCTACCATAAACAAGGCGACAAGATTGGAGAGACGTACATATGTACATACATACATACAATGCAATGTGGTGAGACATGGTCACAAAATCCTCCTGTGATGGGTACCCGGCGACAGTCAAAAGGCATGTTCAGCCAACCTCCCTCGACAAGATCAGCCAGGCCATTTAGCCCCAACCCATGCCAAGATATCAAACACGCAAACCACCAGTGAAGGAAAGAAAAAAAAACCTCAAACTCAACCACCTACCTCTCTGAATGTCTAAAGACCAGACGAGACGCGCCTCATAACAAGCCACAAACTTCAACACACCACAATGTCACCACCACCAGACACGTCCGACGTCGGCCTATTGTCCTAATGAACGACATACACATGGTAACACGACAAGGGCGGGATTCACGGCGGTCGACGGGCCCGAGGGGTGTATGTAAGACAACCAGAGACGGCGACAACCAGGGAACCCGCGTACAAAGTAGACCAGAGTGAGTGAAATCGATGACTACCAGGGACATCGGTGGATGGCGTTTGTCTCGTTGGTGGCGCCTGTCTCCGTTTGGTTGGTCTTGCTTTTGCCCCATTTCCGTCGTGGTGGCTGATATATTTGCATGTAAGCGGCCGGTCCGGGAATATCTCACTGTGGGATCGGGCTGGTCTAGGGTCTGGGTTGGGTTTTTTTTGTTCTCTTTTTTGTGATAATGCAGCTTGTCACGCACTACATATGTACGCAAGTGAACATGGTTGGAAAGAGATGTACAATGTATGTGTATGTAGCACGTAACTCCCTGTTGGATCTACAAGCCTAAAGGGTACGGGGCCGACGCCGTTTCTCGGCGATTACCTCCGTCAATTGGACTCGTGGATGTCTTCCCAAGGCGCATAAACATGTCCTTCCCCCCTTCTATTAGGAATGCATTGTAC
The DNA here is from genome assembly GCA_001483325.1 of Huntiella savannae. Classification (NCBI taxonomy): domain Eukaryota; kingdom Fungi; phylum Ascomycota; class Sordariomycetes; order Microascales; family Ceratocystidaceae; genus Huntiella; species Huntiella savannae. The sequence goes on along the minus strand of LCZG01000051.1, from coordinate 82,738 downwards.
ATGACACATGCTCCGACAATCCTCGTCCCTATATGCACCATTTGCATGTCTACATCTATCTGACCCTTTTGTGTCCCCCATTCAAACCGGCCCTGTCCGTTTCAGTTTCACCCAAAATCGCTTGCCTGCCCCATATGGCTTGGGTATTTGTCTCTGATATAGACCAAGTGCCTGAAGCCAAAGCAGCTTCAGAGACAAGTATGTAGCTCGTCCAATGCAGCTGGAGACGTGGGGGAGTTTCTGTTCCTGGCGGGTCGGATGTGCCACCCACATGGTATTATTGGATGGTCAGTATCTCAAAGTGGATTCATTTGTTTGATGGGGTCGAAATAGGGTAGACAGATGCGATTGAAACAAAGATGGACGGGCTTGCAGATCAGGGAACGGTGGTCGGTAACAGTAGTGCCGTGCCGTCTGACGAAAAAGGGCTGTGCGAATTGACTTGAATTGGGTTTTCTGCATTCATTGGGGCTGAAAATTCAATTTGTGTCAGGCCAATAATGTGTCTATTCACTATTGACAAAGAACCCAAAGAGTCTCGCTACCACCATCCGCACTCGTCTACATACCCCACCATACCCAAACAAAGTGGCAGCCCAAACAAAAGCCAAAATCATGCAAATACTTGGGGCCAAAACCTGCCATATCCAGCCCTCTCGGCTGGGACCAATCCGCTATAGAATCCATGTTATTCTTTCTTCCTTCATTGTCATCCTCTTGGCTCTTTCCGTTCTTAAAGTCCTCCTGACCCCAAAGAACCCCGTGACCCCGCCCACGATAGTGGAGCTCGCTCTCCCGCATCGTCCGAGCATGGCCAGGTTCTCGTCTCACCTGCACCCCGCAAGTCCACAGTTTCAATCACGCCGTTATTTCAATTTGCATTGCATAGCTCACATGGCCTACGGTGGGTAATAATGAGCCCATATGGCTTGAGCCTGAGCCCGCAAAAAAAGAAAAAAACTTTCACTTGGCTTTTATTCACAATGACCTCTTCATCGTCTCACCCAACCACATCCTGTGGCCGGGCCGAGCCCTTTAGCCTATCAAACAAAGAATCTGGCGTTCCTCGCCCTTGTTCGGTTAACAGCCCCTGATCTTTGCCTATTCGGGAACATACAAAGACTAGGGTTTCTGCCCATGGCGAAGAAATTGACACCAGCTATTCCAAATAGGGTAATCTGATGGAAGTTTCCCTAAAGAAGAACAGAAGGACGCCTGGGCCATAGATATGGCTGTTCAATGGAACCCACAAAGGGGACTCCGGGGAAGGCGGGCAGTGGGTCTTGATCGATGCTCGGGACCTGTATATGCTAGGTTTAAGAAGAGCAGCCAACAGCTTGAGTAGGAGAAGTGAATATACAAGCATAAAGTGGGCAAAGTAGCGTGTCAAGTGGGTGTGGCAGGAAGAGGCTCATGGAAGTCCATAGGCCATACAACATGTTAAACAAAGACACTCGGGGCACCACTAGGCCTTGGGAAACATTCCATTTACATCCCTATTTCTCTTCTCCCTACCTCTAACAATGCTCGGGAATGGAAAACTCTGCAAGGCGAGCCCGACGGGCGGACGTTTCGCTTGGGGAACGGCTTTGTATGCAGGAGTTAAGCCTCTCTGCAGACAGATTGACAAACCTGGGTCAAACTGCCGAATCATGCGCAAGGGTTCTTTTATTCCGTGGGTTAAAAACTTTTTTTTTCTTTTCCTTTGTTCTTTTTGTTTGACTTGTCATTGTAGAATCATATATGCATATCCCTACAATACTGCAGGTGCGAGAATTTGCGCAGGTTATTCCCTTCTTCCCTTTCCCACAATGGGAGGAATTAGGACAATGTTGAAGACAAAGACTTGGGCAGCACAGGCATTTTGCCATCCATTGTAGATCTGATTCCTGCGGCGTTCGTATGTACACTGATCTCTTCACAAACATATGAAACCCGCTCATAGTAACTTGACCGCCGTTCGAGAACCCTTTGGTATCTTCGGTGTGCTCGGTCAATAAAAACCTGCGTGGGGGTGGACTTTACCCAAGATACACCGTGGGTTAGGCATTCTCCCAAGCCAACGACACCGCCTCCCCCATTGAAAAAAAAAACCGTGGGGGCCTCGTTTGTAGAGAAAATTCCAGCAGTTGGACTCGTGTGAACGGCCCCCAGGGTGTCCTACCCGCTGGATCGATGCAGTGGCACATCTACAACGGACAGGTCCGTTCAGAAGGGAATGTGAAGAGATGTGGGGTTTTCCATTTTCTTTGATGGACCGTTCGGGTTTCAACCGGATTCTAGAGAATTGCATGTCTATGCAAAGGAAACAGACTAACGCATACAGGAAAATACCCGTCCTTTGCGGTGATCAATGAATGGGGCTTTGCCAACAAATGGTACGCCTTGACTGTAGGTATGTATGTGCTCGAAACGATATTACTTCAGCCCAACCAAACGCCCGTCGTCCCGAACCCAGCTGGCCAACCGAATGTGCCGTCCCCACAAGGTGGATACCACCCCTTTCCAGCAAAAAAAAAGTCGCCAACCAACCCCAACCCCGACTCCACCAAGCCGTCAGCCCCGGCGATTTTCATGCCCGCCGGGTTATTTGTATGCAGCCAGCGGATACACCTGTTCACCCCACATTAAGTCCCGTGGAAGAGGCGGTCAATGAAGATGGACCCCGGCTATTCAGTCGCAAGCACATGTCTAAAGAAGAAGAGTCCCCACTTCATCCCTACATAGGGTACATATGCGCATACATTCATAACAGCAAAGCAGGCACAGAAGGAAAAATCTACTTGGACATACATACAGATGGGCTCCGCAACGCTGCACTCTACTCCCGCACCCGGCAGACCGCCTGGCGGGTCGTCGTTTGTGCGTTGCATAGAGTGGTCTACCAACTCGGCTAACAGCAACACAAACGAGCTACACTACGCCAGGAACCCGCGCCCTCTTTTCTTTCTTTAGACCCGCCCAATCCGGAAAAATCAACTGTGTGAATCCATAAAACGTGGTGGTTGTCGTTCATGGATTATAGCCTTGTTGTTTCTAGTTTGTTGCGGCGCATAACACGATGGACTGTTCAAAACATGCTGTTACCTAATTACAGGGTCCACGTGACTGGGTCTACAACAATCTACTGGGTCTTGTAATATGCCAAAGATCCAAAGACCCAAAATCGTAGACAAAGTCACTGCGTCTTCCCGGAATGTTGCGTTGCCCTTGTTCTGCCCCCCCCACCCTCTAAGCTTTAATCCCCACAGGCACCACAGGCACCTAAGTCCCCCATCCCACGTTCCGTTTATAGCTGTGTATAGTAAAACCCTAATCGGTAAGGAAGAAACGCCCGATCTCTAGGTATGATTTCTCCGCTAAATTGATCATCGTCAGTCCATCCTCCGGCCCACAACCCGACAACATCTTCCTACATTCATACTCGCCTAGTTCTCCCTTAGCCAACAAATACACAAGGGACGAACAACAGATTTCTCCACAGTACATACCAACCTGCATCAGCTACACATGTATATCCGCTCCGCCAAGCGGTTGGGCTCGGCAACGGAGGGTTTTTCCCCCCGTATAGTAGCCCAGTATACCGGGTATAAGTGAAAATTCTGCGGGACCAGTTATATATGTGGACTTTGGTGAATTCACGGGCTGACACCCCTTTGGGCTGAGGGAAGGGGGAAATGCACAGAGCAAAGGGAAAGGGAAATTTTTCGGTACCCCTGGGTGGGTTTGTCTGGGCTGAAGGGTAAAAAGACATGGTGAGGCTAGGTAAAGACGGGATCTCGCAGTTGTCGATGCACACCTGCAGAGTGGATCACCAGGCTGACACCGAAGATGAAAGAAGGAGAGAAAAAACAAGTCTTTCAAAAGCGAAGTAACCAGTGT
>LCZG01000051.1:24799-70996 GCA_001483325.1 Huntiella savannae | reverse complement strand
CAAAGTCTTTTTTTTTTTTTTTTGGTGATGGTCGGCGCTTGACTTTTGTTTGGCGTGGATGAATTGGAGAATTGAGGGGCGTTAGTTTGTGGAAGATTTCATGGGAATGTTGGAAACTTGGGTGGTGAGGCCGACGTTGTATTCACTGACTGCTCCACTATTGTTGGGGGTCATGTTGGAGAGAAATGTCCAACTATCTACAAAATGTGTTGAACAACCTGGATGGTTATCGTGAAAGGTAACGTAAAAAGACCGGACCAATCACACTGGTCAAACAACTAAAAGCCCATTGTGACGACGTGCATGAAAACTGTGAAAATGGCACTATATCCTAGAAACCGACCAAGGCAGATCTAATAATTTGAGCCATGTGTGTACATACATACATCATATGTACACATCTGTCTATTCATCGGCCCCCACCGACACTTGCCGACAATCAATTCACGCCCGTTCATTCTTTTCACGAATAGCCTGGACCAACCTAGTGAAATCCTCGCTTATCACGGCTATACCAACTTATCAGAGACTAGCCCCGCCTATATCCCATTGTAACATTTCTTATTGTTGCGGGCGCAAGTAGCATGGGTGGTGATTAGACATAATGAAAATGGAAGGTCATGTCTGCTGACACGCGGCCTGGATGGTACTTGCGGGGTTGTATAATCACAATGTTCACGGCGTATAGAAGGAGGAGATGGGTGCCTTGTTTCCCTTGGATTCGAAAAAAGTGTCTCTGGTTCATGGGATTATCATTCTATCTTGCCTTACCTTACCAGTTCAAGGGAAGAGGGTGAATGAACACCCGTAAGCCAAGAGGCCACCGTCGTGATCTTTTTCAAAACAATCAAGTTGCCCGGATGACATGTTTAGTATGTAGGCTACCAACCAAGCCATAGTCAAATGACTCCATATGTCTCCGCCGTTAATTCTCAGCCTACCGATGGCCGAGGGGACAGACCCTCCTGCATGACCGTCCCGCCCAACGGGCAAATACTACGTCGCGGGCCCTTGCAGACTCATGGCTTAAGTGGACGCATGATGGCCGGATTACGCGGTACTGGTGGGTATATTTGTGCTTGTGGTATCATGGGATTCATATCCGGACGGGAGAGCGGGCGGAGGTGGTTGTAGGGACATGTGATTATTGTTTGTTCTATGGAGCTACGGAATGAAGAATCGTTTATCATATCGTATCCTACTCACGGGCTCTGTGAAGGATGTAAAGAACGGGAAATTAACACCCTGTTTGGAATGTAGGATGTCTTTTGAGAGACGCCCGTTTCCTTTGTAGAGATAACGAGGTTGTTATGCTGGTCGATGGTACATACATACACACACAGGTCACAGGTGTCTTGCATGTGTTCATTGGTTAACCATCATGTTAATTTCAACGTCAAGATAGTGGATGGGTCATCTGCCATCCCATCCTTATCGTATTCTTCCATGTTGCATGTACACACAGTCAAGCCGAACCCACGTGCAACCAAGCCACACCTATGTACCGACGGCATTCCAAATTCATCGCATCTAATCTCCTAAAATAATCGCATCATCACTACCAAGCCAGCTGTATGTATCATTTCCTTAGCTCATCACCAACTCTTCAGCGTCCTTTGTATCTTTGTCCTATTCACATATGCACATTCAATAATCTCCACCCGTCTACCCACCACCAAGGAACCGGCATCTCCAACCGACAAAAAGACAAAATAAAGCCACATCACATCAGTCACGTCACAGGTCTCATTATCGTCCACTTCAGCTCCATTATCTATAATCGTCATCATCCTGTATCCTGGGATCCCGGTTAGGGTTCCTCACATTCAGCTTCAAGTGGCTTATGACGAGCGAAAGCTGGGATGAATGACATGTAGAGACCATGTAAGTATGTATGTACACACAAATTCACACAATAACACTCAAAGCATAAAGAAAAGTTTTATCCATCTAACAAAATTCATCATCCCACACCAAGAAGGCCTCACTCCTCCCGCCACAAACCCCATTCTCAGCTCACCTCGTCCCGTCCTCCAAGCCAAGCGAAATCCATCCACCATGATCAGCATCTATTTGGGGATAACCACCTTGAACACCAAAATCTGATTATCAACCTCAAACCCACTAGGATCAGCATACGGCCACTGTCCATGGTTAAGATAGCCATGCTGCGTAACAAAGTCGTTATCCGAGAGAGAAAAGATAAAGTGTTCGGTAGAGTTAGTCCCCGGGTACACCGGGACAACCGCAAGAGACTCCCATTTTTCATTCTGTAGTTGTTAGTTACCAATTTCTCCCCCCTAAGGCCACAAGAAACTTACCAAGAGAGTCTCATCCTGCTCACCACCGTTATGAGCGCCTACCTTGGCCAGCTCGGTGTTATCATTAAAGTTAATCCACTCACACATCTCCGCCGCCTCAATACTATCTCTCAAAACGCCCTCCGGCGCAACCATATCGCCCTTCCCATCATACAGACCCTTAACATCCGTTGCCCCGGCCACATCGAAAACGTTCACATGGCGATAAAGTGACTCCGTCTCATCCAGACTGCGTCCCGCCCCACTATCTCTCGGCAGCGCCAAGAACTGCCCATTCGCTAGGACATGAATATCGGAAGACGCAGCTACAGCGGTGGCATTCCCATCGTACACATCGGTATACGTAGGCAACGGAACGACATACTGCGCCGTATAAACCGGGCTAGACGGGTCTGAAATATCATAAGTGAGAAGTCTTGTATACTTGCCCTTTTCGGACCGATCAGTCTGTTACACCGACATGGTCAGTACGATTCACAAGTCAGTCCTTGATGGACAAAAAAAAACCTACGCTGTCTTGGACGGTGGAACTCTGAAGCATGGCGTGGAGAGTCTTTCCGTCAGGAGAAATAGTGAGGCCTTCGAAGCCTTGGTTATTTCCACGGCCCGAGGTCGGGTCATCGGTGAAGCCATCGGTCATATTGTAGATGGCGGGCCAGTCCTCTGTGAACATGATGGTGTCGTTATGGTACGGGATGAAAGCCTCCGGAGGGCGAATGACAGTGTCTATGGTGCCATTGGGGGTGGCGTGGTCTTTGATATTGTTAGTTTCCGTGTTGAGAATCTCGCTGACATAACTTACAGATAAACGGTCCATATTCATCCGAAATCCAATATCCACCCTTTCCATCCACAGCTAACCCCTCCGAGTCAATAGAAACCCTGACTCCACCCGGCCCATCCCCACCGAAACCATCTCCGGGGTACACCACGGCCGGCAAATCAGGGAACCCGTCGAACTCCAAGCTAGTAGTAGAATCCAACCCGGTAACCGGCGTGCCCTCTGGATCAGTAATCCCCACACTATCCTGATACTCCACCGTCAAGGCCCCCGTCCCATTGGCCCCCATCGACAAGCCCAGTGAGAACTTATGCACTCTCACCTGGTAGTTTGTCGTACCGTTCATATTCCACCCGCGATCGGGCAGTGAATATAACGTACCCGTATACTCACCATCGGCAGTTCTCTCCCACTCACTCACGGGAATGGCAATGGATGATCCAAGACCTCCAATAGTATCATTGAACACATCCCTCGTGAAAGGCACCTTACCAAACGCCGCGATCGACTTATAAAGGTATTCCTTCCCACCACAGGTAACAGGCGCATGACCTGTCGCCCGACAAGCCGGCGCCGCAAAAGCCCCCGTAGCAAGAATCAACAAAGCACTCTTCATAGTCATGATGAATCCGGATATCTCATAGAACAACTCCCATCTAAATCAGATAATCTTTCTCATCTATTTATACCCAAACCAAACCAGCCTAGATCCTCCCTCCCTCGCCCTATCCCACACACCACCAATGACGCCACCGCTTTCTCTCGGCTTGCCCCGGCCCGCCCGCCCGCACGTACGCACGCACAGATCCACTTCACCCGCTTCACTCCATAGCCGACCACTTGGCACACGACCCCCTTCTTAAAGCAACCACTCTCACATAGTAGATCATCGACCGACTCTTTAAAAAGGACGCGTTATTGAGCCTCACTTCCCCAGCATAAGCCCCACCCACGAATCCTCCCAGGAACAAACACCAACCCCCCATGACTAACAAAAATAGAAAAAAAGCAACCCCACATCAAACGTCACATCCGCTAGATCCGTCTTGCCATCCTCGTAGCCTCGGATCTAAGGTATCTACACAAACCCACCATAGCCAAAAAGGAAATCTAGTGAAAGCTCAGAACCGGAGTCGAACCGATGACTTTAAGAACTGCAGTCTCACACGCTACCACTGCGTCACCTGAGCCTGACATCACAAGATACTTTAGCTTGCTCCTAAAATCACTAAAATACTAAACACTGTTCTGTGGCTCAAGCCACGCTACTCAACTACCGTCACCAAAAGTCTACATCAGCTCACTCATCAGCCACCGGCCAGCAGCCACAAAAAGCCAAAAAGGACTCAATTACATGCACAAAAAGCAGTCCATCATCAAAAAACTGGAGACACGGGGAATCGAACCCCGGACCTGATCCAAACATTTGAAGATGCTAAGGATCCGTCATACCACTAGACCATGTCCCCATTGATGAATATGATGTCCTCTATTGCATCTCAAGTCGTACGAACTCGTTGAACCGCTGGTTGCGCCGCAACAGTTAGATCTAGTTAGGTAGACGTTAAAAAATACAACAACAACAACAACAACAAGTTGCGCCGCAACAAATCGACAAAAACAACAAAAGTCGATTGCGCCGAGTAGACCTGGCAAAGGCCGATGAGGGTTGTCAATATATTGAGGGCCCATAGAGAACGGAGCTGAGCAACCAAGTCCAAGAACTCCAAGATGCACATTCTTAACCCGCCAACACCCGAATACGTATGTATATACCAAAAATCACATATCCAAAAACACTGCATATACAAGTCATTCATCCATTGCATTTTTTTAGTTGAGAAAGACATAACTAGACACAATCCTCCACTATCAACTATCCCATTCCATTCCATTCAATCCAATCTTATCTCCAACCACATGACCGTCTTTCATAAATGATATCATATCCATCCGTACTCCACTCTCCTCGCAACGTAGAACAAACAAGCAAGACATAGCAACTTTGGACCTCCGTCATCTTAGCGTAAAAAAAGAATACAAAGACGCAAACCGAAAGAAAAAGAAAACGAAAAAGGCCGAAAAAAACCAAGACGCAGAACAGCACCATAAACATGGGAACGAGCAAACAACATGAAAAAGAAAATACAGGAAGTAGCAACAGTACTTGACTTTCCAGTAAACAGATAGACCTCACTTACACAAAGCCCGTTTAGTTTACCAAAAGACAAAGAAACTGAAATATCCCAGTGGCAACCCAAGGACATCGCTACCCCCCACAACCTTTACTACCTTTGATGATGGAATCGTTCCTGGCAAAAAAACCAGCAAGCCCCCACATTCAGAGAAGCCTCTCGGCATCACCCATAGAGCTCCCACGGGTCAAAGTCGTCACCGCGCATATGCGGCTTGGTCACAGGACCGCCAGCTGAGTCGTCATTATCGTTGCCTTGTGACTCTGCCACTGCCGTATACACAGGTGCGAACTCATCTCGAAATTCCTCAGTCAGTCAGATCTCCTCATCATCGACAAGCTCAGACGGCTTCAGAAGACCGCCAACCTTGGTACGACGCTCGTAATCAGCAGCCTTGGCTTCGCGTGCCTGTTGCTCCTTCTCAAAGGCAAAGAGCTCGGCGTTATCACTGGCAAACTCCTTGAGTGAAATCAAGAAGTCACGCAGGCTAAGACGGAAACGGTCGTATTGCGTGTTGAAGGTGAAAAGACCCTCAACGAAGGACTGAATCTGTGCCGGTTGCAGGTTACCAAAGGCGTTGCGGAGAAGCTGAGAGATGAAGTTGGTGAGGAACTCCTGGTTGGTGGTGCCAGCTGGAGCCTGGTCGGGAGTGTAGATGGGACCACGGATAAGAGCCGTAGAACCATCCGAGGGATGCACAAAGTTCATCATGCGCATGAGAATCATAGACTGAGTCTTGAAACCGGCCTTGTGATCCGAGTCAGTCAAGACGAAGAAGACATCCTGAAGAATCGGGATGAAGAACTGTTGGAAGAACAGAGTAGCCGTCTCAACATCAGTCTCAGAGATGTTGTTGATCAACTCAAGGCACATGTTCAGCCCAGCGGCCTCGACGTCACGGTTGTCGTGCTTGAAAGCCCATGAGCAAGAGTCGATCATGAACTTGAACTGGCGGTTGTCCAGCTTAAGCAGGGCGGGGAAGCACTTGAGGTTGATGGCACGGAGAAGGTTGAAGAACTCAACGCGGTGCTCAGGGAACTCCGAGAAGTCCTTGTTGATCATCTCCAGAGTGCATTCGAACACGTTCTGCATGATGATAGGAATTTGATCGTCCATAAGCGAACCAAGCTTGGTGATAATGACTGACATCGTCTTGAGTACTTCAGCATCACGGGCACCGGGAACGTTGGTGTTGTAGTCGGTGAGAATAGCCTCCAGAAGAGGAGGAACCATCTGCTGGCGGACAGCATTCAGATCCTCGGCCTTCTCGACGTACGTCTCAATAAGCTTGAGAATCTCCTTCTTGATAGTACGGAGACCACGAACCTTGGGCATCTTGGTAGCAACCTCACCGTCAGCAGCAACAGCATCAGAGATCAAGCTGCTGGTGGCACGGTACATCTGCAGCATGTCGCTGTAGATGCGGCCAATCTGAGGGTAGAAATAGGTGCCGATAGACGTGCAAGCCGAGACGTTGGTCTTCATGATGTTACCGATAATCTTGATGGTCTCCGAGTCCTGGAGAATTCCAGGGTTCAGGTTAGCCTGCTTGATGATCTCATCCCAAGCAACGTTGGGGAGAGCCATGAGGTCGGCTAAAAGGTGCTCCTGCACATTTTTGTTACCCTGTGCAGAGACCATGTAGCCGCAAGCCTCGTAGAAGGTGTGGACCTGTTGGGGAGTAAGATCGCAAGTGATGCTGTTCATGTTGGCGACAATCTCTTGGATGAAAGGCTCCTGCTCACTAGGCTGGAGCGCAACAAAGTGACGTCTGCACTGCTTGGCGATCTTAATGAAGGTGTCGCAGGCCATGTCCTGAACACCCTCATGGGATTCGTGCATAAACTCAAACAGCTTATTCACAACCGTCTTAAGGAACTTCCAGTGGGCCTTCAGGAACCGAGGGTACTGACCAACAATGTACATGATGTTGGACGCGACAACAGCCTTGTTGTCCTTGCCACGCTTCATCTCGGTAAGGCCCAGAAGGTCCTTAATGACGGTGACGAGGAAGCGCTTCTCCGACTCCTCATTCATGGCCAACGAGATGGAACCAATGGCCCAGCACAGCACGTTGCAGTTATGCCACGACCACTCAGATCCGTCCACCTGCTTAGAAAGCTTCTCCGTCATGATGTTTTCCGTATCCACCACATCCAAATGCGTCAGGTAGACCAAGCACTCACGAATGGTCTTGTAAAGCTGCACGGTATCCGATTCCTTCACGAACTCACGCACAATCTCACCCTCGTCGTTCTCCACAATCAAAACCTCCTCTGGGCGAACCATCTTTTCGATCATGACGACACGCAGGTTGGAAAGCACCTCGGTGTACTTGTGCTTACGCAGCGGGTAATCGCTGAGCATACGAGCATTACCGGCACCGCCACCACCAAGGGAAACCAATGGGTGGTCATCCGTCACAGGCAAAGACTGCATCTGGTCGTAAAGCTGCTGTACAAGATGCAGCCAGTAGTCGAGGCAGATCTTGAAAAGTTCACGGTCGTCGATCTGTGATATCCTAATAAGATAAAAGTGGCCGTGGGTAAGGAAGTCCCGGTTGGGGAGCTTCTCGATGAGGTTCAAGTGCATGGTGAAGAAGTTGCACAGGAACAGAGCGAGGTTCTGAATGAATTCCTGATCTCTCGAGTTACTCTGGGGGTAGGTCGTGCGGAGGTCGAGGTTCAATGGGATGAGATTGGCGATGGTGGTAAGAACCTCGGTGAACATCTTGACAAGCTGCTCGTCGTAAGTGTTGGTGGATCCAGCACCGTTAGTCTGAAGACCGCCAATCTCAGTAAAGACTTGCAGGGTAATGTTCCGGAACTCGGGAGTCTCGAGAAAACGCGTCCGCAGGGTGTCGATGAGGTTGGTCTCGAAAATGTAGCCGAGGGGAATCCAGTTGCAGAAGCGGAGTAAAGTCTCGAGGGTGGCTCTAATAAGGGTGACCGAGTTGGCGCTCTCAAGGACCTCCTGGCAAAGCTGGAAGATTTGAGAGAACTCGGCGCACATAGTCTCCTTCAGACTACGCGTCTTGGCCGAGGTCATCTTGTCGGCAGAGTAGTCGAAAACCTCCTCGGAAAGCAGACGGAGGATAATCATGTTGTTCTCGCATACCGACAAACTCTTGTGGCAGGACTGGATAATTTCGTTGATAAAGGTAGGCCAGTTGTGAGGCCATTCCTGCTTCAGGATGGAAACAAGCACCAGGTTGAGCTTGTTGAGAAGGGTCTTGGATGACTTGAGTTCCTCTTCGGAGCTTGAGGACTTAAGGATGAATTCGACAATGAAGTTACGGATGCCTATAGACGTAGGGCTGAGTTAGAATTGGGGCCTCCGTGCACAGCGGAGCCGTAGATGTGCACTTACCAAGACATTGTTCCCGAGGGAGAACCTTCCAGCGCGTAGTGATAACATTATCAAGAACCTGAAGACCAAGGTCTATAATTACCAATTGTTAGTATTTCAAAAACGAATGCAATTGTTTACGCGGTCATGTCGTGAAGGAGGGTAAAGGCGGGGCGCGATTGTGCGACAGTCCAGTATGATCCAACGATCAGCTGTGCATAGCGTATGTGCAAATTGGAGCGGGTAGGAAGGCGACTTGGAGGGTGTGTATATGAAGCGTACATTTGGTCTGCGGGTAGGTGGCCTCGGACAAGATCTGGTCGACAAGAAGCCAAGCATCGGGGTCTTCCTTGAACTATAGAGATTGAAAACGACAAGTCAGCGACCCAATTCGTAGTAGAATGGGCCAAAACGAAGTCAAGACATCGTCACTGGCGCAAAGCATAGAGTAAATATCACTAACCTGGTTCAGAGCATCCTGGGCTTGTTTTTGCTATTCAAAAGACAGACTAGTTAGTACCTCGACAGTTCCTCCAACATGTCTCATCAACGGCCAAACATACAGGAAGTCCTCTACCTTCATAGAAGGCCTGGACAAGCGCGTCCAGTTCGGGAACGGTGGGCATCTCTGAGGGCCGTGGCGGAAGTGTATTATGGGATGGATTATCTTTGGGGAACGGGTCGATTAAGACGGCAGCAGCACTAAAAGGTATGTAGAAAGAAGGTAAATAGCGGGCGGCCGGTGCGCACGACAAAATGGAATTGGATGAGGCGTGTTCAGTAGAAAGAGACAAGGAAGGAAAGTGCGGTGAAAAAAAAAACCTCTGGAGATGGAGAAATCGTCCAAAAGTTCGAAAAAAACGAGGGTTTCTGGGATTTCACAGGTTGCCGGTTGGTGAGGAGAAGAAAACTAGCACGGGCGGGGTTTAAGGAAGCACCAGGAACTGGCAGAGCTGCTGCTGCTGCTGGGCCTTGGGTCTCTTGTGGTCTGGGTTTTTTTCTCTTATGTTCTCTGGGGTTTGGCGGCGGGCTGGCTTGGCTGGGTCTCTGGGTTTTTCTATGGTGGCCGGGTTCTGAAGCCTGATCTTTTGTCTTGATTCTTGTGGTTGTTAAGATGGATGGTCGAGAAAGTGAAGAGGAAGAAGTTAACCAAATTCCCAAAGGAAACGTGAAAAGGAAACAATGGTGGTTTCCATCTCGACTGTTTCGAATCGACACTATAGCTGCAAGAACCCTAAGCAACTAGCTATCCATCCATATAGCAACGCATCAAAACAGCAACCAACCAACGTTCACACCTTCTCCCTTGGTCAATAAAAAACATCCATAAATTCACAAGGCTACATATGTATCTACCCGTATTGAACAAAAACAGCAGAACAGTTGAGAAATCTCTAACAACAAACCGTCAAACTACTCAATCAATCCTATATGGAAGTAAAAAAGTTGTCAAAAAAGATTCTTCAAAAAAACCTAGTCTACGCCCCATCTGCAGCATCTCTACCGAGCCCGTAAAGTGGAGGTGGTGATGTGGATTTCAGAAAAAAAAGGAGGACAGGACAAGGAAAACCCGTTTCTCCTAGTTACCAAGAACGCGCCCCAAGGAAACTACATTCTATCAAATTCCAGGCAAAATTCCCCAATATAGGAAATTGCAAAATATGCATATAAAGACTAGCTAAATCTCTCCCTAGGCGCGTTAAACTTCCAAGACATCGTTAATGTTTAAACATGCACTTACATCCAATTAATTCCATCCACCATCACTTCCTGTCCCTCTTCTTCCTCCTTCCATCATCCATCCAGCTTACTAAACAAATCTGACATGGAAACTCCGCCCCAAGTCAGGTCACATCTCCCCCGCCTTAACCTTGTTTGTAAAGTAACCCTAACCAGGAGGTCCCCCACTTTGAAGACCGGTGCGTGGAGTCGCTTTGTAATAAATGGGGAGACTAACCACGGGCCGGAAACCCACTTTTACGGCATTGATGCAACTGAACATTTCCATCTTCTTCCATCTCGTGATGTGGTCAATCAGCTGAACAGAAAAATAAATAAAAAAAAGATATATTTTAGTCATCGCTAACATCTCATCGCTGAATCACGCACGCATTGTCCCGTTATGTACATACATACATAGGCTAGCCTCGGACAATCTAGGCCTGTCCGTTCGTACATACCCGCTGACATCCGCTAGCCTTACCTTACGCCTTGTACCCCAAGGCAATAAGGTTATCCTTGAGCGCATTGAGCGCCTTGTCAATGTCACCGCGATCAGCATCCAGCTATATAAATCAGTAGTTAGCAAATCGATCACCAAAGATAATAAAAGTAAAAACGAGAAACCTACCGCGCTGACACCCATGTGTCCAAACCGGATATACTTGGTCGCAATAGCCTTATGCACACCACCCGCAAAGACAATACCCGCCTTTCCCAAAGCCGGCAGGATATCCGTCGCCTTGACGTTCTCCGGGAGGTAAATCGCCGTCATACCATGAGCCTGTTCCTCCGGCTTCTCCGCAATCTGTTTAAGTCCCAAGTCCGCCACAAACTTCTTGATCCGATCCGACGTAGCCGTGTGCCCAGCGAATCTCTCCGCCAGTGGTTTCTGAAGGATAAGTGTCAAAGCAGTATTAAGAGCGTGGATGAGCTGAGGAGAGGGCGTAGCGAAGTAAGATGGCTTCTTAGCTTCGTAGTTTTTCATAATTGGCGCCCAGTTTTTCATAGAAGCGAAGTATGAAGCGGGTGGCGTCTTCCGGTTGGCAAAAGCAGTCATGGCCCGGCCAGAGAACATGGAGATGGAAAGACCGGCAGGGCACCCGATGGCCTTTTGACTGGCGGTGACAACACCGTCAAGACCCCATTCATCAAAAGCGATTTCCTCGCATGCAACACTGCACACGCCATCAACAATAATCAATGTCTCAGGCGAAACCTCTCTGACAGCCTTAGCCAATTCCTTCAACTCACTAAGGACACCCGTAGAAGTATCCACATGCGTAACCGTAACCATCTTATACTTCTTTCCCTTAAGCGCCACCTTGACCTCATCAAGCTGAGGCTTCGTTCCAATAGCTGCCTCTAAAACGGTAACACTTGCGCCATAGGTTCTCAAGCAATCAGCAAACCCATCACTGAAATATCCACTCTGAAGAACCAAAACCTCCTCGCCCGCTTCGACCAAGTTCGCCGCTACCAGATCCCAACCGAGCGTGCCGGATCCCGAGAGAATGAAGGGCTGCGAATCAGCGGCTGTGGTCTGGAAAAGCTTCCGGGTCTTAGTGAGAGTGTCGCTGAAGGTCGCGATGAAGTCGGGAGCCGTGTGGCCCTGGCTGTAATGGCTCATAGAAGTGAGAACCGCATCGTCGAATTCGATAGGGCCGGGGATAAGGAGCGTAGGATGGGGTGGTTGAGTAGACATTTTAGATATTGTGCGGTGATGATTCTATTCGCGTGAAGGTGCGTATTAGTTAATAAATACTCTGTACCGAGATCCCTCACAATCCAATTTCAAAAATACTCACCAAACAAAAAGATGCATTAACATTCCAAAACCTCCCAACAACATCTCCGGGAAGAACCCGCCTATTATATATGCAACCACGGCCCCGCGAGCTCCAACCCCCACCACACGATAGCACCCTTCTAACGGAAACCGCCATGTTCTCGCGCCAGTTCCTCCCTCGTCAACTCCCCACCTTCTATAACGCAGCCGAATGTCCGCCCCAAAAGCGACATGCAGTAGGAAGGAACAGGGTCCCTCTACGGATTCCGGCGCTTCGCGGTGCCAGATAGTTGGGGTTGTATAAGCTTGACAGGGACCTTGCGGGGTAGCTTTTTGGGTGTTTTTGGTGTAGCTGATTGCAGTCTAATTAACGTAATAAAGGCGGGATATGAAAAACAGGGGAATGAATAGACAAAGTAGCTTGTTTATATAGTTTTTGACTGCTTAGATACATCTCCAATGACTGCCACCCTCCAGAGAGAATCAACCTCGGTCGAAAGGCACCATGTATTTCACCCGCTTACCACATCCGGCAGTCCGCGGTCTAAGTTCAGGGTATCGTGAATTTAAAGGCCGCGGCTTCTATAAACCGGATAATATGTATAAAAGACCACACATCCGGTGTATTCTTGACAATTCATACATATGCACATACGGATCCACGTCCGCCCCGCGGAAACTCCCTCCCGTCTTCAAATGTAAAACCTTTTCCTTTTTAAGATCAATACCCACCCGCTATCATCGAGGTAACTTTGCTACTTTATTACTCG
Source organism: Huntiella savannae (assembly GCA_001483325.1). Classification (NCBI taxonomy): domain Eukaryota; kingdom Fungi; phylum Ascomycota; class Sordariomycetes; order Microascales; family Ceratocystidaceae; genus Huntiella; species Huntiella savannae. Next base: position 58,073 of record LCZG01000051.1, on the reverse strand, counting down.
ATTCAATCGAGTCAACGACACCCACCAAGTCCAATTAACCAATGCGCAAAACACCAAAGCGGGGCACAAAGCCAGGATAAAGTCATGGTGCTATCCCAGTATAAACTTCTCTTACAGTATTGTATCCAATGACGCTCGATGAGTTGATAATTTATATTTGTTTACATACTAATCAGGAACTGTAGTCCTTCTGAACAGTTCTTTTAAATCTTCTTTTAAAAGTCATCTGTACCGACAACCAACGACACCCAATGCCGTCCAACTCTAAATTCACTGTCATGGTTCCCTCCAGTACCCGCAACGCTATACTATTAGCTGCTGCCAGACAGTGATGCCAAGTCTAAATATTCGGAAATGGGAATTCATGGTCGACGGCCAGCCGTAAACTATGCGGAGGGTCCCTGATGTTGTATGTAGTTACAGATCCAAAGCCTGTATGCGCATAAACGAGAGACTGATCCCTAAAAGAGAAAGAATAACGATAAAAATACAAAAGGAAAAAAAAAAGAGTGTGTAAATCATCCACCTTCACCGTTTTCATCATAGGAAAACTCGAGGCTTGTTCCGTGGCCCATCATAAAGTGTAGTCGTCAAGATGAAAAAAAAGACAAAAAAGAAATAGGAAAAAAGGCAATCGTCACCACTATGCCCTCATGTTAAACCAATCAAAAGTCTTGGTCTACATCATCACTGACAAGACACCAACGGCAACAGCCGCTGCCATCAAGGCACTCTGAATGGGCCTGTCCGCGCTTCTATCGGCGTTTTTACTCCCTCCAGAGGTGACTGCGTCTTCGTTGGTCGAGCGACTAACGTTACCGACGAGGTTGGTGGCCGCAGTAGAAGTAGACGAACTCGAACTTTGAGACTTGGATGGGCATTCGCCCTCAAACGAAGCCGTCTTGTTGGCTCCAGCGGGAATCATCTGAGCATTGGATCCGCAGTTGACATAAGGCGCAAAGTGGATCGCCGGGGTGTCCATGTCATAGACCGCTGTAAGAGGTGTTAGTACATATTTAGATACAAAGAACGAATCCAAGAAACTTACCATATACGGATCTCAAAAACGAATCACCAAGGAGAGCAGCCGTATCTGAAGACTCAACACCCAAATAACATTTCCCAGCGCCAACATCCCACAGGAAGTCAGACACAGGAATCTCAATATCGAAGTCTCCAAAAGTAAAGTGAACCGTACCAGTAGTCTGGCAATCCAAAGAGTACATCTTATGAGAAGTATCCCAAGAAGCACCAAGCTCGTCAGCCATGGCCTTAACAAGACCACTGGGAAGATAAGAAAGTGTTGAACCACTGTCGAAGAAAACGGGCATCGATGAGTTAACAAACGTCACCTCTTCACCATCGGGCAAAGTGAGTCCAACCGACCCTAACTTGACCCAGTACCGCCACAAATCGGTACTCTTGGTTGGCGGGATGATGGGCTCCGTGTGGAGCTTTCCTGAGAACTTCTTGGTGTCGATACCACCGAGAGTAAGCACGCCCTTGTCCGACTTATTGAGTGACCCAAGGGCCATGCCGAATCCACGAATGTCGATAATCTCCTGATCAACCATTTCATCAATGAGACTCCGGTACGCCATGTTTTTCTCATAGCCAAAGGACAATCCAAGGATACCTTGGTTCATGTCGTGGCTGTCAATCGCATCACCGAAAATGACTTGTCCAAGTTTAAAGTCCGAGCCAGGCAACGAGATGTCATCTGAGACATAGCGCAGCGAGACGGCACCAATACCATACTGAATCTGGTTTGTGATCTGAGATACATTTCCGGTAGATGAAGCACTGACATTGTAGTGGCCACTGGTCATACATTGTTGCTGCTGCGGCTTTGATTGAGCACGCGCACAGTTGGGGTTAACCCAGAGCTCCGAAGAGCCCGTATCAATAATCACCTTCACAGGTTGAGAAGGAGTCCCAATATCAAGCACAATGTTGTAGCTGACAGAAGAGAAGTTGTAAATGGCGACGTCAATGTCGTCGATTTCGTCATCATCGTCACGTCTTCTCAGCTTGGAGGGTGAGACTTCTCTGGTGTCCCGGTGGAGACCGAATGTGATAGGTTTGGAGACGCTGGCGGCTAAGTTTTCGGGCTTAATAATTGAGGAGCGGGCAACCGAGTTAGGCTGGGTGACAGGAACGAAAGAAGGAGAGGCGCTGGCGCTGGCAGCCAAAAGAGCGGCAAGGAAAAAGTGAGAGTGGCGAATGGCCATTGTTGGTTCTCTTTTAGGTTATACTATATTGGTGTGTTTGTAGGAGAGACCAGAATGTGATATCTGGAAAACCAAATCAAAGCACTAGAGACGACGCAAAATTGACGACAGAGGGAGATATTGATAGGTGTGACGATACTAGGTGCGGTGGAAAAGAGATGGCGAAAGGAGCAAAGAATGAAGAAGCCGTTGATAAAAGATGTTGATCAAGCCGGATGATGATCCCGTAACTGGCGTGCAGGAGAAACGATGTTGGATGAACGATGGCCAAGATGATATAGAAACTGGGGAAAGGAGAAAATAATGATATGAATAAGAAGGAAAAACAGTAGTACGATCTTCTGTGTCCGAGTCAAGGAAGTGACTCTCGTAAGCTTTATAATTTAAGAGAAAGTGGTGCCTTCTTTATTTTGGAGATAAGAGGGGTCTGCAGCTGCGGATGCTCCTTCTATATACAGACGGGGCGACGATAGTGAAGCCAAGAGTCAAGGCCGAATCAAAGATGACAAAGATATATCTCGGCAAGGCAGACAAAATCAAAGGAAGGATATGAGCGTCCGCCCGGGACTAAATAAAGATCTTGGCAATGTTGAAAAAGAACGAACAAAGCTTACAAAGAAGCAAAGAAGCGAGTAGGAAGCACAAAAGTCACAAGATGGCCAAACCAACAAGTGAGAAAAGAAGACTTGAATCAGGAAAAAGAATGCCGAGACGAAACGTGTGTATTGTACCCGCTGGTTCCGCAACGTGCAACTTGAAAACCGGCGGACTGTGAGTGGATAGTGTGGCTTCTGCCAAAGGTCCACGAGGAAGGATGTCGTCCGTCGTTGGTGTAAGTGGAGAAGCACGCCAAGCTTTCGGGCCCTTGTGCTAGGCGAGAGGGAACCACACTAGGGTGACGGGCCGGGGCGAAAGTTAGTTTGGAGTTGGAATTTCGACGCTTGATTGGATATGGCGATGTTCACGGCGATGGACGAAAGTAATCCAAGTCGTGGTCTCATTTGTATCAGATGAGTGGAGGGAGAGGGGAAGCCCGCTCAGGATGGGTGTTTTGGTGTTTAATATGTTGAAGCTTGGTGCGTACTTGACATGGCCAGTTATCCCTCTGTCTGCCAATCCCAACACTGCACATTCCGCCCGGTGGGTCTCATAACTCCCGAAGGCTTAAACTTTCCACGATCCTACGGGTATACGAATGCACTCATACAATCACTCTATATTGCCAGCCGGCAGACAAATGTCCATGGTCACTGCCTCTCCGGTCGAACAGAGGCCCAAAACCTGATCATATCCCACTTATATCCTTCCCGTCGTACAACACCACCGACCACGAAACAATGTTTCTTCGCCGTGCCCACGGTGGCGTTGTGCCCTAAGTCAGAACCAGTGACGTCCCTGCCAACCCAGTTCCGCCGCAGCAAGCAACGCCCACCTCACAGCCCTTCCACTAGCAAAAAGTAAAAGTAACAACCATAAAAACAGTATTGTATAAATATATCACCCCGTATTCAAAGTTTGCAGAAGGTTTGACTTACTTCCTGACTTTAGCCATGTTTTTTAGCACAAGTTTGGATCCATCCATTGCGCGTACTCCGGGGCTGACTAGCCCATAGCAATCGATACAGCCAAACTTGCACCTTAAAACCCTAAATAGGACTCTCTCTATGACCAAAAGTCTCCGACAAGCCCGCAGATTGATGGGCAGCACAAGGACAAACTCCGGCAGAGGGTGGTTACAGACAGAAGCCACCACTTAGATACATCCGGCTCGGCTGATGTGGGTACTCCCTTGAGCGGCGTAATGTGCATGATGTGAAACGGGCCGGCGCAACTACATATGTGTACCTGGTGTCGCCCTGGATCCTTCCGCATTCAAGTCCGGTAGAGCAAGTATGGATGTGAGTTGAATGTAGGATAGGAACACGTAATGAGGGGTCGATTGGAATACAGCATGTTGTCGTGTTCAATGGATATGTCTGTTTGGTGCAGATGTGGAATGCCACTAGATTCCCCAGCAAACGCCCGTTGAGAGTAAATACACATGTCTATATACTTATGGCTTCATTGTCCCATCATATAGATTACCAAGAAAAACTCCATACTGTCGGTCACACTGACAATCCTCAAACGCTCAACTCGCTAAAAGTCCAATGTTGTTCTGGTGGCTGTCCTTGGTCATGAAATGTCCCTCTTGCAGCTTTCACAATATATGGAAGCCACGTCATCTCGGTCGTCTGGCTTTTGCCCTGGTTGTCTAACATATATGTAGAGTATTTCTCGAGTATCTCAAACAAATAAGTATCTTGCAGTATAAGTGGTGGCACAAAATCAGCAAGAAATTAAAGTTGTCTATCATCGAAACCAGATTTCCGTCCATGTTCCAGATATCTTAACCCAGGTGTCTGTTAGGGTTAGATTTGCTTGGCGCAGAGCAGGTCGGCTTTGAAGTGGAGATGTCGGGTAGTGACGTCACGATGCATGTGAAAGAAAAGCGACCACAAAGCGTGCATATATTTACAAGACAAAGAGCAGATATGCTAAAAATAAACAAAAGGGTGTCCAAAAAGCAAAGTCAACAGATAGTATCAAACACCGAGTCCCTCAACTGCCAATTTATCATCTTCTACACCATCGAAAACCACGAGTCTCTAAGCATCGCTGGTCTCAATGACAGTAGATCTGGGCGCATCCCCATAGATTCTGAACTGCACAAAAATAATGCTATCCTCCAAAATAGTACCAGCGGATCCTAAAAACCAAGGAAGCGCCTTAATCAAGTAATCTTTATCCTGTGAATACGCCAAAAGCGATATCGCATAGGTCAAGTTTCCAGTGAGCGACAACAAGAAGAACAAAAGCGAGAGACCCTCGCAAGACTTCTCTTGGTAGTTCTTGTAGATTTGGGGAATGCGAGCGCATAGGTAGCACAGGGCAGAGAGGTATCCAAGGATCTGACCCGCAACAGCCTGTGGGCTACCGGCATCTTCAGGAGACGATGGGGTTTCGCCGACGGGCTGCTCGCCAAAGGCACCGAACTTGGTAGACATGTACCACCCCAGGAAGCCCACAGCGTAAACCGCCAACAGACTGAGCGCGTTATGCAACCAAGGCTTCGAATCCACCGTCTCATCCTCCCCAACCACAGTCTTTCTCAACGGGTCCACAGCCGTCTGCACATGCGTGCCAGCCGCAACATGCGATCCCGGAAGTTCCACGGAAGCCGAGCGTCTCAACAATGGAGACTCCTCCGACGGCGTAGGATCCACCTCGGTAAGATCTTCGGCGATAGAATCGGCATCTACTTCGGAGGCGGGCGGGGGAATCGAGGCAATGAGGGCTTCGCGGGCCTTCCGGCGGCGGTTGAGGCGGTTGTAGTAGAGACATTGGCTGATGAGGATAGCGTCGGCACAGCAGAAGTAGATTGCGAGAGCCATTGCGACGGGGGCCAAACCGGTTAGGAGGGCGCCTGGGTGGTGGGCTTGTCAGTGGGGGTTGTACAGGGAGGATTTTGGTCGCGTGAGAATAGAGATAAGCGGAGATAAGGGCAGAAGAGAAGAAGATGATGATGAGAGATATGCACATACCTGAGAGATTGGTGATGTCTCCACAGAGCCAAATGAAGAGAAAGGCCATTGAGAGGCCATCTGCGCTTTTTGATTTATAGTTGGTGATAAGTTGGGGAGTCTGGAAGGTGGCGATTGCGCTGGTTAGAGAACTGATAGAGGCGCATGATGGGTAGATAGGAAAGGACTCACCAGAAGACATATCCAAGCTGTCAAACTGATACTACCGAAGATTCCGGAGATGGCGAGCATGGTATTCGGCTCCGGAGCCGTTGCCAAACTCAATGCGACTATTGAAGCCATTGTGAAGAGTAAATTCGTGTGTGTGAGTGGATAATGGCAAGAGGGGCTCCGAGAAGTGGCTCTGAATATATAGATATATATATGTATAGCCCGATAAAAAGCCAGCGCCACCACGTCACAAATATGAATAAACCAAGAAACCCAAAAGAAAAGAAACCTCAAGTCACGAAAATCAATGGTCTCGAAGATCCCAAAAATTCAATCCCTAAAAGGAAGCTTTTTCCCTCGCTCAGTCTACCCGAAACACTACTCTTAAACAAGGCAAGCCAATTCCGTCCATAGCGTGCAATCCATCCCATCGCAAAGATAACCGCGACTTTGTCATTGCATCCGTCGACCAGGTAGCTTATCAGTTGTTATCAACCAATTAGAGTAACGCGATAGACCCAGGGATCCCGGTGCGTCCGCTCGCTCACCGTAGAGTCCTGGGGTTTAGGGGTGATTTTGAGGAGTCAGATGGGCTTTATGGGGTTTTTCTGGGGAAGGTTGGGGATGCCATGCGGGGCGGAGGGGGAAGGGCGTTAGGGAGATGGTGAGTAACCGGCTTGTTTCGTTGGTTGGCGCGGAATAGTGACGGGTCAGGATGACTCTGTATGACGACAATGCGTCAGATGGATGGAGATTCGACTAACTGACAATGGTAGTAACCCTGTTCAGCCGATAACCAAGACACGACTTAATCAGCCGACCATTGTAACGCCAACCTCATGACAGCCCTCCACTTAATCCCACCTGTCACACGACGCCAACACGCTCTATGTAACCATTCTATTGTACCTACGTGCATGCAAAATGCAATCCATGATTGGCTCTACAAACCCACGTTTATCAACCTCAAAGTCGCCCTCGCCCTTAGCTTGGGCCTCGCTTTAAAGCCCCTGCATGATAGTGCCCGCAGCTAACAGCAGGTACCGAGCGAATCAGGAAATTCCCCATTGTGCTATCCGGGAGGCAGGAAGACCCCAGAGATTGTTAAATACCGCCAACAGCTTTATCGATAGGATAACCGTATGGTAATCACGTCTCTCTCCCTTTTTGTATAACCCATCTAAATCTCATTGATTTCTTGTTTCGATTCATTCTTCCCCTCTTCATATACATATCAAGTTTAAATAATTACCCGCATACATTAGTTATAATGAAGGTTACTTCTCTCGCCCCACTTCTCGCCGTTCTCCCCGCCGCCCAGGCGTGGGGAGCCCTCGGGCACATGACGACCGCGTACGTCGCCAGCGGTCTCGTCGCCCCAAACACAACCGCGTACCTCCAGCATCTCCTCTCCGACGAATCACCCGCATATCTCGCGTCCATCGCCACCTGGGCCGATTCCATCCGGTATACCAAATGGGGTCACTTCACCTCGACCTTCCACTTCATTGACGCCAAAGACTCCCCGCCTCATAACTGCAATGTTGACTTTGACCGGGACTGTAAGGATACAGGCTGTGTCGTTACAGCGTTGATGAATTACACTTCGCGCGCAACGGACATGTCTCTTCCCGAGTTACAAAGACAAGATGCGGCTAAGTTCGTGGTGCATTTCATTGGTGATTTACACCAGCCGTTACATAACGAGGATGTAGCCCGTGGCGGAAATAGTATTCGCGTCAAGTTTAACGGGGCCAATTTGAACTTGCATCACGTTTGGGATTCTACTATTGCTGAGAAGTGGATTGGTGTTAGAGGAAAGCCCAACGGATATGCGTCTGGATGGTCGGAGACTCTCCTTAAGGAAATCAAAGAGGGCAAGTTTGCCAAGGAGGCTGAGACTTGGTTGGAGGGAATGGATTATTCGGATCCCAAGGAGACTGCTATGCTTTGGTCTCGCGAGTGTAACAAGGTTATTTGCACGCATGGTAAGTTTTTTAGGTCACGGTTTACGAATGTTTACTAACGATTTGATAGTCTTCCCCGAGGGCCCAGAGGCTATCGCTGGAAAGGAACTCTCTGGTGAGTATTTCCAGAATGCGGGTCCGGTAGTTGAGAAGATGGTTGCCCAGGGTGGTTACCGTATGGCGGCTTGGCTAGATGCCATTGTTAATGACCTTATCGCCAAGGGAATGACCATCCCCGAGGCCACCGAGGTTGCAGGCGAGTTGTAAACTCGTTAGAGACAGACTATACAGTCCCAGATATGTACATACATACATATTACAGAATACATAATGAACGCAGTTTAACCTCTGACGTCATCGATTCCTCGCAATATAATCCCCACTTATCCCCTCTTTCTTAACAAAGGGGACATGGTCTAGTGGTATGACGGATCCTTAGCATAATGTATCGTACATCGTATACAAATGTTTGGATCAGGTCCGGGGTTCGATTCCCCGTGTCTCCATTTTTGCCCCGATACACCTCCGGCACAACCTTCTTTTTATTGCCCATGTAGCTATGAAACGCGCCCAGACCCAAACTATTTCATAGCCGGCTTTCCGTTATGAAGAAGTATCAGCTTGTATCAGCTGGCGCCAAGAGTTTTCCCCGTGTTTCTTGTTACTTTCTTTTTTTTACGTTTCTGGTGTGTCGTCATGTGAATTCACTCACTCACTCATACATGCATGATTAAGTTTAATACTTTTTTTGAAGTCATTTATCTGAGGCAATAGAAACTATGAAAAACAAAGAAAAACAAGATAGAATCGACTAGTAGAGAAATTTCCAAGACAACACAGGTTTATTTAGATTCGGAACATGAAGCTAGAAATCGTAAATAGTCACCTTAATTGTCCGTTTTATCTCTATCTTATCTGATCCCCTTCACCCACCGAATCATCAGCCCATCATTACAATAACGGCCGTCACCATGTGGTATATGTAGCCCGACAAACCAGCCCAACTCGAAAGAAATAAAAAACCAACTACCCATCAATACATGTTATAAACAAACAACACAAGCTTAAGACGAAGCGCTCATGCAGGTAGTGTGCTGGGTCTGGCAATCAGAAAGAGTAGCAGTGATGGTCTTAGAGTTGACCGCGTTGTTGCAGTTGTTCATCTGGATATCGCAAGCACGCTGCTGGGCAACGGCCTTACCGACAAAGGTGTCACCGTTGACCTTGAAGGGGCGAGTAGAATCACCACTGTCCTCAACAGCGGGAGCAGCACCACCGAGGTTGCCGGAGGAGGCGGAACCAGTGGCAGCAGCGGTGGCAGCGGCAGTTGATGAGGCGGTGTTAGTAGCATCAGTGGTGGTGGCGCTAGCGGAGTCGGTGGAGTCACCAGTCGAGTCGTCAGAACCGTCATCAACGGAAGAGGCACCGATGGCCTTAGCCTTGGCGGCCTTGGTAGACTTGGCAGCCTTGGTGGAGGAAGTCTTGGTAGAGCTGGTAGCCTTGGCAGCGGCCTTGGAGGTAGCCGAGGACTTGGAAGCATTGTTACCAGTGTTGGCATTGTTGTTACCAGTGGCAGCCTTGTTGTTGTTGCCGTTGCCGTTGCCACCAACAGTGAACTTCTGGCAATCATCCTGGGTACCACGCTGAGCAACGGGCATCAGAACAGGCTGGTGGTTCGACGAGGCAGTCATGGTGCAGACACGATAGTTACCGGCGGGAAGACCACCAGTGACAGCGGCAGTAAGAACACCGTTGGAACCAGCATCGTTGATACCCTTGAAGAAAGCGAACTTGGAGGCATCAAGAGGGGTAGTGGGGTTCAAGTTGTTACCCATATCCTGGATGGTGATATGGGTGTGACCAATGATAAGACCTTGGCTGTTAACGTCCTGGGGAGCCGAGTAGTAGGTAGAGGCAGGATCGGTGAAAGTACCGGGCTGGAAGTTGGCAATCTTGACCTGCACGTTGAAGTCGGTGTTGGCAGCAATGGCGTCGTTGTGCTGGGGGTTCGTGATGACAGTAGAAACCATCTTGGTAGAAGCAGGAATCTTACCCATGACAACACCATTGCACGAACCGGTCTTGACTTGCTTTCCGTTGGTGAGAGTAGAGCCGGAGCAGAAGTTGATGAAGTTGGAGGAGTCACTGTACATTGTTAATATGTATGACCAGGAAATACATGGACGGGAAGAAGAAGAAACTTACGTAGCAGAAGCAGCCTGACCAGACTCAGTCAAGGAACCCTTTTGAGCGGAACCAGTCTGAATAGCATTAGCCTTAAGGGTAACAGAAGCAGCAGCAGCCTTGTTCTGTCCCGTGTTGGCACCAGTATTGGCATTGTTCCCGTTGTTCCCGGTGTTACCAGCACGACCACCGTTAAATCCCTGACCGAAACCACCTTGTCCAAAGCCGTTGAATTGTCTCCGGGCAAGAGAGCCGGGAACGCGAACTGATGGGTAGTTGACAAAGGTAGCGTCGGCGGCGGAAGCGGCGCTCAAAAGAGCGATGATGAGGTTTTTGATCTGCATTTTGATGGATGGATCGAGATTGGATGATATGAGTGAATGTGAGATTTGTTGAAAAGTCGATGAAGACTTTGATCGGGAGTAGATGGGAACTAGGTCCTCGAGTATAGTTCTTCTTTATTTTGTTTGATGGTATGATATTGGTGAGTATACGGTACCAGACCGAATAGTAGCACGAATTATGAGAGAAAAAAAAGATGTAAAATGGATAATGTGTGAATAGTGAGAGGAGAGAGATTGTCTTGTGGATTACACAGAAGTCCGAGTATAAAAAAGAGGTAGAAAGTAGAAAGGTAATAAAAAAGAAAGCCTCGACCAGCGGTAGAAGAAAAAAAAAGATTAGAATAAAGAAAAAGAAACGAGGACGAAAGAACGTTCGTTGTATTGTCAACTCCGGGATGATGAAGAAAAGAAAAAGAGAGAGGATAGAAGCCGCGGTGGTCTAGACGAGACACCCCGTCTCTTTTAAGTGGACGGACTCAGGCATGGGCACGGCATCACAAACGGTCTCTGCCAGAGGAAACAAGGAGTCTGAGACCCCTGTTGGTTAAGACCCTCCTCGTCTCCAGGAGAGGGAACGCACTGTCAAAGCTTAGTTGTAATAGAGAAACAGACGAAGATGCAGTACAGTTACATAGAACTGGACTTACTGTGCCGGTGGTTCCGTTGATTGTAGAAAGGCCCCTAGTTCGGGCCTTGAGAATGGTGGGTCTGTGTGCCTCGTGTGGGTTGGGCGGATTAAGGTGTGTTTCGTGAACATGGACTGTTGTGTTTGGAGTTGAGAAGGGGTACTTTGTTGCTGATAGTTTTACTGATTGGTGAAGATGTTCATGATAATAGAGGGTTTGTAAGTTGAATATGGGTTTAAAGCCGTGTCGGCCGGGATTGGATGAGAGTTGATATGAATGATCTGTGATGACTATCACTAGGATATGAGTATCTCAATACTCACTTACTTGACCTCCTTTGGATATCCAGCAAAATCCCGGGTGGCTCAGTTCTAACCAAAATCAGTAACTCCACTTGCATACTCACCGTTCCTAACCCTCGAAACCTTTAAACTTCCTGATGTCAATCCAATGCCGCTATTCAGAGCCTCCCTCTACATGCTCAAAGATCCACTCTCCACCAACCTACCAACAAGCTCTCGGAAAGTTATAACCGAAGCACATACTTAAAACATGGCTCGTCAGGAACATGTACCAAAACTCTCAGTCTACCCAACTTCCAACCAATATTCCGTTGTATACACAAAGTCATATCGCCTGGATACCCGCCCGTCAGAACTTACCCAACGTACATCAATCAGTACCTTGTTTCGACGGGGGTGTCTCGAGACTGTATACCAGACAGGGTGGATAAGCTTTGACTGTACAGTATACTCGACAGGGGCCAATTTCTAGCAATACTTGATGTGGGATACAACATGAAAGGGAAAAAAGAGACGAGATGGGTTTATTTTAGTTGTGGAAAGTTGACTTGAAGAAATGGTTGATTGTTGGCAGAATAGGGAAAGGGAAGTCTCCATCGTGTAAGTCGATCAAGACCATGTTCCTTAGATAATCTACGTATAAAACGGAACGGAAGGAACTAAGCATGTAAGCGGGGGCAAGGAGAGAAGAAGGAAGGAATGAAGGAGAAAAAAGGTTAATCCAAATGTGTAACATCAATATGACATCACACTTGAATCTCGTCGAAATCTCATAACCCCGTGAATTCTTTCATTTTCATAACGGAGTGTATTACCCCCGAGATCATGAAGTTGATGACACAGAAGTACCTGATTTCTAGACAGACTGGAGGATAACGTATGGGTTATTGTAACCCTACGGTAGGACGAGGATATATTTCTGATTTTAAACGGTCCAAGCGAAGATTTACGAAAAGGTGAGTGAACGGAATCAATGAAGCCGGATTCTTGTTACGTTCTTGAAACGAGAGAGGGGATGAGAATTTGGGATTTAGTGGGTAAGTAAGGTTGTTCCTATGCAAGAGTTTGGACGAACAGGGTTGAATATGAATATCACGATGATTTAGTGGAATAGAGTTTAGATGTCATATGGTCGGTGTTAGTTAGTACTAAGTATTGATTCTATGCATCTTGGAATATGCAAGGTCTTCACTCCACACAAAAGTCCCACTTAGAACCCGCTTACAGCCTCATATAACCACTATATACTCGGTTATCACATGTTAATCTCCAGCAACCAAGCAAGCAACGATAGCAGGCCATCTATGTGCATATGTACATATCCACATCTATAGAAACTCGCAAATAACGTCAAAGCCTAGACCAATCTCCCTCCAAAACCAACCCAGCGATCTGATCCGTCAAACCCGCACATCACCAACACAAATTTCCCACAGCCCGTCATCCACATGTCAAGCCAAGCAAAAAGAACCCATCTTGTTGACTGACGACATTCCATCCAGCTTACAGTCTCAAGGTACCTGGAAATCCTAAACAACACATTCCATTCTTCCCGAAGCCCGATACCATTAACTTAATTGTAAACCTTAAACAGACCCTTGTTACCTCCTTGTTTCAGATGCTTCGGCTGGCTTTATGGATCTTGGTGAATTGGAACCTTGCTGATGATTTGAAAGGCCGAGGATATCAAGAAGTAGAGAGGTATGATAAGGTCGGTTAATGGAATTTCGATGAGAAAGTAAGCTCAACTATGCCGCCGCTTAGCATTACATAGGAACTTTTCTAAACCACTCACAAATTATATCGAACCATGCCAAGCTGCCAAGATAGTTTGCTGATCCCCACGCTTGATCCGCGAACAACTTCCCTCTTGGCGTTTCTCGCATACACACACACATAAACCATAATTCAAAATCTGTACTATCTCTTCTCCGTAAAATAACCCTACCTACACATATACATATGTACATATTAAATCTACAAGAATCGGCTATTCTTAACAACAAATAAATCCATGTACTTATCCACCGGCATATCCATCAGCTCCTCGCCAAATGTAGCCTTTAGAACCTTCTCTTTGACATCAGCCGTAAGATGTCCCTCAGCATGACGTCCAAACTTCTCCAGAACAACAGGTCTAGCCTCATCACGTCTCCACCTATGACCCAACGGTGCCTCCACAACAACCTCATCCCAAACCTCTCCATTCTTCAACTCCACCGTCAACGCATTAGGAATCGTCCTCTTAGAAGGATCAAGATAATCCCGAGAGAACTGCTCATCCTCCACACACCGAATCTTCTGACGTAGACTTTCAACAATCGGCGATGTAGCCGCTTCACTGTCATCAGAGTAGTCTGTAGTTGAGAGACGGCCGTGTACGAGCATCACTGACACCATGTATTGGATGCAGTGGTCACGGTCGGCGAAGTTGGTTAGGGGGGTGAATTGCTTGTCGATGATGCGGACACAGGCGGAGTGCGTGCGGCATGTGATGGATTTGATGTCTTCGGGGGTGACGCCCGCCGACTTCATTTTGTTATGAAGGGTTTGAGCGGCTTCGATGGCCGTTTGCGAATGGAATTCGGCTGTTTTGTTAGTTATAATCCCCACAGATCGGACCTCTTAAACTTACCTGGATAAGACACCTTGAACAGCACATTCTCCATGACATAACTACCATATCCCCGATCAAACTTGAACTCCTCACCGCCTCTCAAAACTCTAAAAAATCCAAATGGTTCCTGCGTAAGAACACTAGGCATACCTCCTTCTCCCTTCATAACCTTCAACGCAACATTAACAGCTCTCATACAAGCATCACCCGCCGCCCAACTCTTCCGCGACATCGTGTTCGGCGCATGTCTATACGTTCTCAAAGCCTGTCCATCAACAAACGCATGACTTACAGCCGCAGCAGTCTGTACTTCCGAGAGACCCAGAAGCTTACTAACCACCGCTGTAGAGGCTACCTTAACCAACAAGACATGATCAAGGCCCGGGTTCTGGTTAAAAGAGTTCAACAAGGCAATGACGCCCTGAATCTCATGTGCCTTAACCATGCCCTCCAGCACTTCTCCCATAGTAACAACCTTCCCATTACCCACAGGAGAACACTTCCCCTCCTTCGCCGCCCGATTCGTCCGTGAAAGCCAATCAGCAACAGCCAAGATAGCACCCAAGTTATCCGACGGATGACCCCACTCAGCAGCTAACCAGCAGTCATTGAAATCCAACCATCGAATGACAGCCCCGATGTTGAACGCGGCGTTAACAGGGTCCAATTGGAAATGCGTTCCAGGCACGGTAGCGCCATGGGGAACGACGGTTCCGGGGACAGTGGGCCCGAGAAGGGCAGTGCAGGTGGGGAAGCGGAGGGCTTCGAGGCCACAGCCGAGGGTATCAAGAAGGACTAGACGGGCGGTATCGAGCTTTTTGTTCGTTAGTTGGGTTCTTCATGCAATGAGAAATTATAAACTTACTGCCAATTTGGACTTAATCGGGGTATGATGGATATATTTCGCAATATTCTTTAAATCCCCATCATACTCCTCCAACGCCGGCGTCTTCCCGGAAACAGGCGGACTCATTTTAATTCTCGAAGTTGAAAACCCCGCGATCCGCGAAGATAGTTGAATGTTCCGAAAAACAGGTAAACCGCGTGAAACAGAAATACTAACACCTTTAACTGTTCTCAAAGAACCACTTCGAACACAACGAGTAATCAGCGACATATCCGTGAATCTAAAGACGAAATCCCCCAACTACCATATAGAATTTAAGCCGCCAGGTAAGCCCTTATATACCCGCACCATCACCCCAACCTAAAGTGACACAACCGCCGCCATCTCCAATACGTAATCATGAAATGGCAGACTAAAATCAAATCCTCGGAGTACCGAGAGCATCTCCAAACAAAGAGAGTCCATCTATCCGACCTTCTCCAATCCGGCTGACAAGCTTGGAGAAGGAAGAAACTGATTCAGATTACTGGGCTAATGACGTACTTGTGAATTCTATCAATTAATTAATCCCCGTCAATGACAAAAAATAGGCAAGGCCATCCTGTATGCTGAGTCTTGTCTAGCGCTAAAAAATACCAATGTAATCTACTCGGCTTCACTGACGTCACTTTCTTCTTCTTCCTCAGCTTCCCCGTCAGGTCCCTGGTCTGCCAAGGCCTGTTCAAGTTCAGCTTCAAGGTCATCAAATACATCATCACCAAAGCCTCCATCATTAGCCATACCGTCTTGTCCTGGAGCTTCTTCTTCTTCTTCTTCCTCTTCTTCTTCCTCCTCTTCTTCAAAATCCATAACTTCCGCTCCAAACTCTCTTTCCCTTTCAGCATCAGCCTCAGCCTTAGCATTACCATGATCATCATCATCATCGCTAGCATCAAATAAACCACCATCATCCTCTCCATCCTCCAAAACCTCACCGTCAGGAACCAATTCATCTCCTTCCAATTTACGCCCCTCCACAAACTCTCCAAACGTCTTAAATATCGCCTGTGTAGGCCTCGTAACCGGTGCCGGCGGATCATTCCACTCAATAACCAAACTCCCATCATCATCATCATCATCCTCGAAAAACGCCCCTGCCGCCGAATCCTTCGCTTTAACCGGCGACTTCTCCTTTGGTTTCTCCGTCTCCGGTGGCGGCGCAGTCGGCAAGGCAAGTGGAACCGCCTTCTTTTTCGGCGCCGCTTTCTTTTTGGGTTCCTTTGGTTTGGCTGCGGGCGATTTCTTGGGGGCTTTAGGCTTGGCTGCTGCCTTTGGTGCCGCCTTCTTCTTCCCTGTTGTTGGTTTCTCTTCTGATGTTGTGGCGGCGCGGCTGTCGGGTTTGCTGGGGGGCTTGATGTCTAGTTTGGGAAACCTCTTTTCTAACGTATCGGTATCCTCTGTTGGTGTGCTTTTGATGTTCATGTGGAATGTCGAATCTACCCGGTCCAGAATCATGGCTTGTCGTTTCGGGTCAAACCACATGATTAACCGTGGATCGTCAGTCGTCCGGGTGCCTGAATAGACATGCTTATTTCCGTCCTCGTTGTACGTCAACTGGAATTCATTCGCTTTTCCACCGACCGGACGTAATCTAGCATTCGCATTGTCGAGTTCCGAGGGTTTATGATTATCTAGAAAGAACTGGTCAATCCCACCATCCCTTTTTCTTCTCGTCAACCAGAAATACTCACATCTAACCGCAGTAAAGATCTCCTGCCCGGAATGTCCTAACAACGCATCACTCAAAATAACAGGATACTTCTTCGCCACCGTCGGGTCAACTATGGGCGCGGCATCGCCCATGATGGCCGATGCAGAAGGGTCCTGTCGCGTACGAAATGGGAGCGTAATTTTGAGATGTCTGCGCGGGGCAGATGGTGATAAATCGCAATAGAAACTCGTTTATACACGCCGCGTGGTCAGGCGCAAAGACGTTGCGCAATCGATGAGATATTGAGATTGAAAGAATTTCAACCTACTAGCTTGAGAAAGAACAGAAATATGTGTGGGATAGCTCGCTGATAAGATTGTCAATTCCTAAATTACAAAACCAGCGTAAATCCAAGACATCATCCCCAATTCCCATCAAGTCGTCTCGAAGCAAGCGTGATGGACCCTTATCGATCTGACAGACCCTAGTCCCAACAGGGTTACCCAGGGTTTACTCATAGCCTTGTGGATTAGTCCAGAAGCCACACCACAGTGACGTCACTAGTTCCCAACAAGATAAATTGGAGAATTACATAGTCTGAAAATGAGATGCAATTTTCAACCATCTTCAAATGATAGTTGTTACCGATTTTTAATTTCTATTGTATGATTTGAGAATTTACAGATTCGCTTATGCACGTGTAAATTTCCTCTTTTGTGCCCGGCCGCGTCAAAAAAAAAGTCCAGAAGGAAGGAAGTGAGAAGACGAAGACGAGGGAGAATCATTCTTTACTTGTCTGTACACATACAACACCCGCAAAATGCCCTGTTCAATCAAGACGAATCCTCTACGTCTTTCAAAGTCTTGTCGCATACCGCCAGCGGGACTCCTCCCACATAGACAACGTACCCGCCAACAACATACAACCACAGGCTCACGGGATGTTCCGGGTCCCCGGTCGCCGGATGTCACGGTGCCTGGTCGCGTCCATATAACCAATTCCCACGCCTGGTCAACATCCGGTCCTCATAACCCCAAAGACCCCAACAAAGCAAAACTCGGCCACAGTAAGTCGCTCCCCATCTCCATCTAGAACCGAACTAACGAATCCAGCCCTCCGAACTCTCCAACCACTCCTCCCTACTCTCCTCCGCACGCCCCTTCCCACGTCAATTCTCTCACCAAACATAACTCTCCATCTCTTCCCCACAACACACCCGCACCTACCCAATGTAACCGGACACATCCCCTATCAAGCCGCCTTATACACCTCCCCCATCGCCATGAACCGGCTCCCGTTTCCTCCGCCGTTAACAATTCTACACTCCCGGATAACACCCACCCCCCATATTCTTGCCCCGCCAGCACCCGGTGCAATCCCCGAACAACTTCTAGTTAGATGGAGGACAACGTCATCGGAGGCTGGAGCTGTGGCCGTGGGCAAGGGGAAGGGCGATTTCGAAGGCCTTTGGATCTTCCAGTTTGACCAGGAGGGTCGCATTTTAAGTCATACTATTGAGACGGCGGAGGCTGGTCTTGATTGGGAGAAGGGCTTTGGTGCAACTGTTGTTGGCGTTGCAGATTGGCTTTTGGGTGGTTTCAAAGGAGCAGGTAAGAAGGAAGGAGATGAAGGTGCTTGTCCGGTTTTCAAGACAAAGTAAGGATGATAACTAGAGTGTATGAGTTATGACATGTGTATTTTTAGTGTAGTAATATATCCCCTCTCTGTATGTATGTATCAAGTGTCATTCATATACATAAATCCATCTTAACAATCCACCAAAACCTATCAAAGCGCTTAACTGAACACATACGTCATTACCTCCCTCGCTCCCTATTATCCCCAGATACTATCTTCTTCCACTCAAATGCTGCTGCATGTTGTACGGCATGTCATCGTCACCATCGTGATGCAGCGTCATCGAGTTGAACTCCTCAAATGGATCCGGTGCTTCACCTCCTGGTGTCGTCGCCAAATCTCCATCGGCAGAAACTCCAAGTCCCGAGACTGCCTTAGACTTATCTGCCCCAGGCATAGGTCGTGACCCACTAATATCCACACTCTCACTCTCCTTGACATTGCGGAAGTTAAGTGTATCGACACCGCGGCCCTGATCGGGAATGATTGGGGGCTTCATGTGTCGGATGAGAGCCCATTGGGTGGACCGGAAGAATGGGTGAACCTTAATGTCCGAAGCACCAGCACGGGCACCAAGACGGCGGTTTTCATCCTTAATTAGGAGCTTCCGGATGAGACTTTTGCACATGCTATAGGGAGTTAGTATATACATACAGATGAGAATCTCCAAAGAGGACTTACTTGGAAAGCTGTGGCGAGTTGTGATGATCGGGGAAAGGAATATCCTCGCGAAGGATATTCGCAAACGTCGCATTACGGTTCTTGCCCTTGAATGGCGTCGTCCCGTAAAGCATCTCATAAATCAAGATACCCAAAGTCCACCAATCGACTGCACTCGTATGACCACTGCCCTTGATAACCTCAGGGGCGATGTACTCTTCCGTACCCACAAACGAGTTAGTCCGGAAGTTGGCAATACACGACTTGGTGTCGATTGTTGGTAATGAAGTAGTGCTGGTGCCGTTCTTGCCTACAATCATGGTAGGCTTTCCGTCACCATCAGATTGCTTAGAAAGATCAAAGTCTGATAACATGATGTGACCAGACTGATGAAGGAGAATATCTAGAGAAAGGGCGTTAGTCTTGGTCATCCTGAAACATAGAAGCCTTTGGTAAACTCACTCTCTGGCTTTAAATCTCGGTAAATAAAGCCCATCAAGTGCAAATACTCCAAAGCAGCCGTAACCTCGGCTGCGTAGAATCTCGCATCATCTTCCGGGATACACTTCCCCGGTCTCGTCTGTAACGCTCTAAAGAACTCCCCTCCCATACAATACTCCATACACAAGTAAAGGTAATCCTCCGACTGGAATGAGTGATACAACGTCACAATAAACGGATGGTTGCTGGTCGCCAGAATCTCCTGCTCCGCCAACGCCCGCTTAATCTTGTTGCGCTTAATCATCTCCTTCTTGCTCAACACCTTCATCGCATACAAGCGACTACTCTTCTTCTCCCGCACCAGGTAAACCTTTCCCACGTCGCCCTTGCCAATCAGCTTAATCTTGTCAAAGCTCTGTGGGCCAACCTCCACATCACGCACCTTGATTGAATTTGAACTATACGTCCGCCGGAACCCAGCAGCCGCCAACCGAGCCTGTGGTGGTGGCAGGGCACCAAGTTCGTCGGCATCTGGTGGCGTAAGACCTGCTGATGGTAGGCCAGAGGCCATAGAATCAGCTGGTGGGGCATCTGGGAAACCGACAGTTTGACCATCATGTACTAATGGGTCCTTACCCATCTCTGCTGTTGACGGCCGCTCAACGGCGCCTTTGGCCATAAGTCCATGGGTATTCGGGGCACTCGCGACTCTCCGGAGCTTTCTCGCCAGTTCCTCCTTGTTGGCCGCCGTAGCATGGTCAGCCTTTGCATTTTGACCGTCGGGCCCGATAATCTTCAGCTCTGGAGTATCAGGTGGGCTCGGGGGTACAGAGCCCTCGTTGTGGTGGCGGAGGCCCGGTTGGCCTTGGTGGGCAAAGTATGGGTTGGCGTGAGCCGTCGGACTAAGGGCCTCATCGAGTGGGTTACCTTCACTGGCTACTGTGTGTGAGCGGAGTCGACCCATAGTGAAGAACTTTGTGTGGCGGAAGGATGATTTTGACGAAGGAGAAGAAGACAGGGCCGGGACGTCCGGGTGGAGTGACTTTTCATTTGGAGACGATGAAGGGGCATTGTGGTTGATACGGAAGAAGTTGCGTATTTTTTGTGGAAGGGGACCGGTCCCGTTTGTAGTTTTTGTAGGCGCCATGATTGGGCTATTGATGTGCTGAGCGATGGGCAATGGTCCGGATCAACGGGTGGATGATGGTAGATGGACAAGGAAATCGAGATCGAAACCGAGTGAAATCGGTAATGATGGCGCAATGTGATGGGTAGACGGATGGATCAATGTAAATCACAAGCTCTGTGAGACTAGGCCAGACGGGGGTTGGTTGAGAGGCGTCTTGAATAATGGAGACTTGTCGTAGAGGACAGCGACAGTAATAGGCGACGGAATGACGAAAGTAGTACAATAAAAAGGTACACTCCTTGGAAACTAACAGCGTGAATATCGTCCAAAGGAGTGTAAAACGAGCAGAAAAGAGCAGAATGTGGCCGTTCAATGACCGATAGTAAGACAGATAACGTCGAATTGTTGGGGTTGTATGCGAATGGATTGACGGGGTAAGAGTCAAAAAAGCAGTACGAGCGACAAAGGATGTCCGGGATAGAATGAGCGCATCGACGATCGAATCGAGGCTTTTTGAAGAATTGAGGAGAGAAAGAATGCGTAGGCTGGTTTAGGTGACGAGGATTGAACGGCTGGCATGGAATTTAGTGGGTATGGGTACTATATGTAGGATGAATTATACTGGACCGGGGCCAAGCTTAGGCGGTTAATCGGTTGGTTTTAGTGAGCCTTGGCTATGGAGGCGCAGGTCAATTGAGGGTTCATGAGTCCAAGAGTGAGCTCTAACTTTTTTTTGGAGGCGAGCTGGGTTTGACATGCAAGTTTGTTGGAGGCTTTAATGACGGACGAGTGTTATTTTCAAATTGGTTAATGCTGAGAATGGTTTCGTCTTGGTTGGGTTCATTGTCAGTTGAGAAGCCGGTTTACAAGGCTGTCCTGAATCTGCAGTCTCAATCCCCAGTCATCTCCACGCATGCCCCAGTTCCCGTCCCCAGCAAATCCAAAGAAAGTCCAGCCCAGCCAGCCGTCATCTAGACCGAAATACTCTAAATAAAGAACTAACCCAAAAACCAGTTAAATCCATCCGAGCCAGTCGACTTGTCTGCATTGTATTGCGGAGATGAAAACAACGGCACAAGTACTAAAGCCTCAATATACTCGCCTTCGTAGAGCCCTAGTTCGCCTCGGACTTGTTCCCGTCTTGCCTCCATCCTCCCTGTGTTAAAACCGGCTTGCTTACAAAACCACCCAAACCTCCTTGTTCGTAATTCCCGGATTATCCTATCCACACACGAACCTCGAGTGGGCTGAGCCTACTTTGTTCTCGTACATATGTATGCTCACGTGTACATCCGCCACGCTCTCTGATATGTATGTACATATGTATGTACATACGATTCAACTAATCCCTTAAGCAAACAATCATATGTCTATTCCAGTCACCGTTCCACTTACACGTGGATTGGTTTGAATCCCCAATCCTCAAAGAACCTAATATCAACTCTATCACATTGCATTATCAATATCCTGCATCATCTCGTATACACATTGTACATACATACATATGTACGTTGTACGTACAAACCTGCCCTACAAATATTAATTCAGGCCATGATTCTTCTACTGCCCGGTCGTCCTATCCAGTCCCGGGCCCACGATTTATCCAGGGATGTCAATCTAGGAATCCTTCCACGCACGCAATGCTATACCAAGTAAATAACCAACCACCATCCATCCGACAAGGCCCGGCTTCCTACAGTCTTTACAAGTAAGAAACAAAGAAAAGAACCTGAAAAATAGCACACCTACTCTATCACTTCACATGAAGACCCGGGACCTTTCCCAAGTTCTCTTTCTTTTTTCACTATCCAACATCTTTGCTATTACCTACATCATCACTTTCACCATTCGTAAGTGAGGCGCAGTCACCTCACCTTCCTCCTTCACTTGGTCCAGGCACCTAGCATGGCCCCTGTTAATGCAGTCGCAGTCGTCTGTCCCTTCCTCCTTCACCACAATCAATACAGTCCGATTAACTTCTCGGAGCTCTGAAATCGTCCGCTTCCCACCCAAATTTTACGAAAAAGGGCCTGGTCTTTTCTGTCCGCTTAAATCGGTCCGTTGGTGTGGCAATGCCCCAACATTACACCACTTTCACATTCCATCCGCTTAATCGATAACAATATTGTTGGACTGATTCAATGTGTGATGAACCCCAGATATCGTCATATTGGTGCAAAAGTTCCAAATGAGACGAGACAACATTGCTTTACCTTCCCAAGGTAGAAATCAATACATGCATATATTGGGTTGATGATAGATGCAGTCATCACCAAGCAGTTGTGTATGTATCTGTCATCGTGATGTCCGTATTCCTGACCCGCCCTATGTTCTCATTCCCCGCAAACTCCGCCAAATCCCCACAAACCCACCGAAAACGTGGGGACTATGTATGTACACATGTATGCATGTATGTACATATAGAAGTATAGATTCCGCCATATCCTGTCTAAGCCCAAGGCACATCTCAAACAAACATCCCGTGATTAGACGGTGGCGTGTAGTACAACTTCCTTTCTTACGTCGTAAATCGTCATTTCACATATCACAGTCTATGAACCATTGGCTATACATACATACATGTGTATGTACATACGTTCCATTTTTGCCAGCCTCTCACTCTTTGTCTCCTTCTACGCTCAAGCCCAAGTTACACAAAAATATCAATGAAGCATACCTGCAGTACTCGCCAGTTCCAAAATTAGAAGTCGATTATGTCATTAGTAGTACAAACTACCTCTGAAGACGGTCAATCTATTAACTACCAACCCTTCTCCATAGCATCTAACCCCAAAGTCTCATCTCTAACCCCCACCAAATCACCATCATCGTCGTCGTCATCGTCATCGTCATCCTCCGAAGGCATATTCGCCAAGGCCCCCGCCCACAACTTCTTCAACATCCTATGTCGAGCTTTCCGCGCCGACTCACTCTCAATCGTCTGATCTCGAACATCAGGCGTAATTTGTACGCCGTCGCGGAAGAGATATGATGGGAGAGGAGCGCCGAGTGTGGTTATTTGTGGGCCGGGGTCATCTGGGTCGTGAGTAGGACCGTCGCCTTGATGCCAACTTATAGGAATCATGTGAGATTCTTCAATGTGAGTTCGGAGGGCAGAGAGATTAGGGAATTGGAGACCTTGATAAACAGGTGGTGGTGGTGCGGCGGGTGATGGTAAGGCTGATGTGAGGGGTGTAGCTTTTGGCAACGTAGATGTCGTCGTCAACACACTCGGCCCCGGTGGCCCCGAAACCTCAACGCAACATCCTTCCCACATACACCGGCCACCAGTTCCTCTCTTTTCTTCCCCTCTAACATGTACAATCTCCATATGCTTTCTCAATCTCTCTAGATTAAACAGTCTCGCCGGACACCCTTTCCACTCACAAGCAAAATCTACATACTTCGGCTTGAGGGTTTCAAACAAATGCCATGCTTTCGTATTGCGAGCCCGCTTCTTCGCAGTTGTCCCCGGAGGCAAAGAGACACGAGTACTTTTGCGGCGGGTGCGATTTGGTGATAATTCGGGTACTTCCTTGTATGAAATAGTCTTGTTCTGTGTACGAGGGGGGCGATGTCTAGTTGGGGCCGGTGGTGCTGGTGCCGATGGCTCTGGTCCTGGTGGTTCCTGAACCGCGTGTTCTGGCGCAAGAGACTCAATTTGTGCTTTAGGTAAACTACGCCGAGCTACACGACGACCAGGCCCCGAAATAACCTTGACAGCCTCTGATTTTTCTGCCTCGGAAGAACCCACTTGAGGGGACAGCTCTTTTGACGATTTACTCTTCTTTGTGACTTTCCGTCCACGACTTTCTTCTATATCAGTGTATGGCTCAGATACCTCACTGGTCGGTATACTTGATACCGATGGTGGTGTTGAAATAGTCGGGTCAAGGTCCTCTGATGTTTTCCTCTTGGTTTTGTATACCTTCCGACTATTTATCTTAGCCCGCTCGTTTCCACTTCCGCTATTTCGTACAGAAGCGCGTGACGTTGATTGTTCATCTTTTGATATCTGGTCCTTATTAGATGCGTATTCGTCAACCTGTCCGTGGTACCCTTTGGGTTTTGTGGGGGCCTTCCCCCCTTCTAGCGATTTCCTCGGCTTTTCCACTCCGCTTGAAACTCGTCTTTTCTTTGCCTGTGTTTCCTCTGGCATGTCAATGTCCATCTCCATTGTTGGTGTTGGCCGTGTATGGTGAGGGATGGCAATAGGTTGCTTTTTTACCTGGCTGGTGGATTTCCGAGGGCGAGGGGGTATTTGATCTGATGTGACCATAAGCAAGACAGAGTCTGACGTGTTCTGAGGAGGTGGTGGTGCGCGAGCCCACGAGAGGGTAGTCTGTGTTAAGGACTTTTTAGGAGTCGGAATAGAAGATGCCATTGTGAACGTGAAATTCACAACGATGATGAAGTGCAATGCAATGATATTGGAACTACAGTTTTGTTAGTTTGGTGTTTCTACGTAGAGACTACGGTTTGATCTTTGAGATCATACTTACTTAAAAGACAAAAATAAGACAGTACATGTGACCACATATATACACAATAACGCTCCCACGACACGCTTTAGGGGGGATAAGCGCCCTTGAAGAGAAATAAACAAAAACAGCGGATAGCCCGCGGCCTCAGCAAATCTAGAGTATCAAAACTGTAGTCAAAACCACAAACTCAGTCTCACTCATACTCCCACTATGAAACCCAAAATCACATACACACATGTAGCCCTCTTTCACGTCTGTCTACTACACTACAAAGACATGTCGTTGATAGTCACAATCCCTGGTGCTGTGTCAGTCACGTGTAATCGACGCGTGTGTTACCCTATCGTACCCTATAGTCACATGACATGCCATGTTGGCTTCTTAATAATCTGCAATACGGCCATGTCTGTTCGTCGTTATAAATCAAGTATGTACTTACAGTAGACGACGCTTAGTATGCGATCTCCACTGGTTGAGGATCAATAATCTTTCCGCGACGGAGTTCCGGTTACGGGAATGGGATCCAACAGGCGGAAGATGACAAATCGAAGAGCCGGGATGCTCAGTATATATATCTACATTGGGTACAAAATATAATGGCACAATACCCATGTATCTCATCGAAAATCCTCAAGGTCTACACAACAAACAATGTCCGTCAAACCCGCTTATGTCGTCATTGTCGGCGCCGGCCAAGGTCTCGGTATGTTATTAACCCTGCGAACCCTATACTTCACTAACACCGCCCGATAGGCCGCGCCGTCGCCCAACGGTTCTCTAAGCATTATCCCATCGCCGTACTAGCTCGCACGCCTGCCAGTTACGAGTCTACGGTGACAGCCATCACTTCTGCCGGTGGGAAATGTATCGGAATCCCTTGCGATGTTAGCTCACCTACCTCGGTGACTACAGGGCTAACTTCCGTGCGGGCTGCATTCCCAGGCCATGCCATGGCAGCGGCGGTATTTAACCCTGGTGGCGGCTTTCTAATGAAGGGCTTCCTTGAGACGACGAAGGAGGAGTTTGATACGGCGTTGGATGTGCAAGCGGGTGGTTTATTCAACTTTGCTAAAGAGGTTATCCCGGATCTCCTGGAGAGTGTCGAGGGTGCCGAGTACCCACCTACCCTTCTAGTTACCAGTGCCACGGCTGCGTTGAAGGGGAGTGCCCGGTTTAGTGCGTTTGCAGCGGGAAAGACGGCGCAGAGAGCGTTGAGTCAGAGTTTGGCGAGGGAGTTTGGCCCAAAGGGAGTTCATGTTGCCAATATCGTTGTTGATGGAATTATTGATGGACCGAGAATGGCGGGATTCCAGGTTAATGGAGGTGCTCCAGATGGGCGTATCGATCCTGCTGCTATTGCGGAAAGTTACTGGAACTTGCATGTCCAACCTCGTAGCGCATTCACTCATGAACTTGACATCCGTCCGTACGTCGAAAAGTGGTAATCTCGGCATAATATCTAGATACATACTCTAAATCTCCAATGTATTCCATACATTCATTCAAACGGTCAAAATTCAGTACATACCCTATACACAAGAAAAATAACAAAATACCCAAAGACAACGCAAACGCCCATTCTTTTAAGAGGTGATGACCCGCGTCACACCCACCCCGAATAAACAAACACTCATAACAGGAACCCGTGGGAATCATCATACCAACCCGGCTGCTCTCTACCCGACAGTGTAAAGCGCTTTTGCTGCTTGTGCTGTCTATATGGTGACTTTGTGGGGCTAGGTCTCCCGACGACACTTATGTGAGTGTCCATCGAGCTATCAAGACTGTGGTAGCATATCGGGACAAGCAATTTGCTGCCCTGACAGACCAGTTCCGGGACCAAGAGATGGGTTGAAACCGTTGATCCTTGCGGAATATGCCCACAGTCTCCCTCCATCCACACCAATGACCCAACCCCGTCGCCCAACAATCACCCCAAACTCCAATCTCACATTCAAGCCTTAGCACTCTCATCACCCGTAGCACCCGGGAACTCCTCAGCCGCCTCTCCCCTCGCAATCTGCTCTGGCGTGTACCCCGCCGCCAACGCCATTCTTTCGGCCTCCTTCTTCTCACGAAGTCTCTCCGTCTCCTTACGCAGCTTATCCAAGTTCCACGCATCACCCTCATCTCCTGACTCATCATCGTCGTCATCACCAGTGGTTCTCCAGCCGCCAGACTCGAAGAGAGCACGACCAGTAGCCTCCTTGGCCTTCTTGGCTTGCTCTTCGGCAGTCTTCTTGTCGAGGCGCTCCTTCTTCCACTTGGCGAAGGACTCGGGAGTGACAGGGGTGAGAGTGCCGGTGAGCTTGTGACGTTCGGATTCGAGGAATTCTTCGAGGGTGAGGGTCTTGAGAGGGGATTTGTCCATGAGGGCCTTTTCGGCAGCGCGCTGCTCCTTGGTCTTGAGGACGAAACTATAATTAAACATGTTAGTTTGTATACTCTCCAATATCGTAGACACAGAAAGAATACTAACCCGGGAGGAAGGGCGTGCTTGTACTTGCAGGCATCACCACCGTTGGGGCAAATCCAGAACCAACCATACTTGCCATCCTCAATGGCAGCAATAAAGTGCTTGCACACCTTATCCGTGGTGGTCTGCTGGTTACCCTTCTTTGACAAAACGACACTCCGCAGCTTCTCTTCGTCCCAATCAGCCGAAGTCTCCGCCTTCTTGTCCTCCTCCTCCGTTCTGGTATCCGCATACAAACTTCTCTTCTCTACCTTTCTCTCTATAGTCAAGTCGTGCGCAAACTTGCACTTTTTGCCCTTCTCACAGTTACCCTTCTTGAAGAATATGCACAGCACTGTCTTGGGGTCCACGCCAAATGGCACCTTTTGGATCTGTACTGGCTTGTTCAAGAGAGCCTCGGTTTCCAGACGGGCCGCCTCAGCGGCCTTCTTTTCTCTCTCACGGGCCGCCTTCTCGGCCGCCTTCTTCTTCTCTTCTGGGGTACCACCGGCGCGGGCACTAGCAGCAATCTGGGCAATGTGTTTTTGCGCCGCACCACCCTTCTTGTTCTTCATACCGAAGGTCTTGTCCTCAACCGTCTTCTTAGCCGAGGACGAGACCTTCTTCACCTCTTTCTTGCCACCCTTGGGAGCCATGATGTCGTCGAGTAGATATCGTGAGTTGTAGTAGTTATAAGTTTTCAAGCCCTGTGTGTCGAGATGGACTAGGGTCAAAGTGAAGATCGGCTAGTGACTTAAGAGTCTGTGGAGTGCCAAATTTTCTATGTTCGATTTTATCCAAGGAAAATTCCGTGACGTCCGGGTGTGTCGGGGCCGTTGTCTTCTCGTCGTCGTCGGAACGGAGGATGCAGGTTGACTCGCTTCTCCGGTAAAATTGTGGATTTTTTTTCCACCTTGAAGACCAAACTCTTAACCGCCTATTAGCAGCCGTCACTAAAGTATTTAAGCCCACAAAGCAGAATCCCTCGTCTTAGTGGAGGAGTCTCACCCATAAAAAACAGCGTCATCCATGGATAAAGGTCACGTGCTTTAGTAAACTCCCGTGTCAGCTGTCATCAGCTGTAGGGTGGAAGCTACGTCAGCCCGACCCATTTTAGTAGGCGCAGGGTTTGAGAGCTTGATTGAGATCATGATTGCATGGAAAGCTGTCCATCTGTCCAATTCTGGTGATCATCATCCGCACTCTCCGTCAATACCCGTTGTTTCCACCACAATCCGTTCTTTTTTTTGCTTGTGAGTGATCCGTCTACAGCCTCTTGTCCTCTGCGATTCTATTCAACTTTTTTGGACGTCAATATTCTAACTTGCGCATCTACTACAAACCCAGTCTTTGTAAACCCTTACACACACTATCGCATACTGCTCTCTTTGCCAAAATGATCTCCGACGACCAATTGTACACTCTTGCTGTGTTTCTCGGCTCAGCCGCTGTGCTGCTCATCGTCGTTTACCACTTCCTTGAGATCAACGCTACCAAGGCGGCGAAACCACTGGTGGTCAAGGGCGACAAGAAGAACTAGAGAAATCACTGCTGCGCCAATCAGTTTTACCCACACGATGAAACTAACGGCCACATGACGGACGGCGGGCTGTAAACCAGTCCAAGCATTCAAGACAGCCAACACGACAACTTACCAATTGCGAGATACCATACCTCTGTATTTCGCCTTTATAGACATTCATCACCATCTTTTTGTACCAGAAGATACCCATAACCAGCTAGCCCTGATTTATTAGCGGATCTGGGGTCTCTCCAAGCTCTGGCAGTTTGGAATACTTCACCCGCTCACACCGACTCGGTCACCGAGATATTGGGAATCTCCCTTTTGTAAATACAACCACATTGTTTTCTTTTCCCGTTGATACATACAGTCTACCCTTTTGTCTCTCCCAATTCAATCCGTGCATTAACAAGCAACGCGAACAATTCGCAATTGCAACGACTTTGCGCATAGCAACTGACGCTCGTGCAGGTTGATTGATGTGCTTTTACTACCCATGGTTTTCAATGCTTGCTTGGTCATTCCCACCAATCACGTGTTAGCGCGTCGTGGAACTGGCTGGAATAATCAGAGAGCGGGGAACCTACCCACTGATGAGTCTAATGGTAGGCTCTGTATCAGCGACGGTTCAGGCGCTCATGTCAGGTTGCGCCACCTGATCAAGAGGGGCAAATACAAGGCATGTGCGCAGTATAGCGATGCAGGCACTAGTGGCTAGCATTGATCCTTTGTTGAGGCCTCTATAGGATGCTGTGTTTAGGCCTCTCTTTGGGCCTATTTGGGCAACCATTAAGCAGTGTAAATTGAGTCGCGCTTTTAGCGCCCCTTTCAGCACACGTCAGGTGCCACCACTGTAGCTCCCTTGTTATTCTACTCAAAAGACGCGAGCCCAACCTGAATTCTTCTGTTTCATTTTACTCTCCTTCTTTTCTTCTTCTCCTTCAACCATCACCACATCAAAACCATCTCGCAACCCGCCATCTACCTTTTCTCTACCATTTTCGCATCAACCAAGCCTTTTCTTCTTTGACTTTTTTCTTTTTAAGCGTTCAGCTCACATTTCTCGCGCGTATATTCTCATCACCGCGATAGCCTTTCGTTAACCGCCCTTTGTTTTTTTTTCTTCTCATATAACCCAACACAAACCTCACGATGTCGGCTATTCTTGACAAGTCCCTCGATGAGATCGTCTCCGAGACCAAGAAGACTACCCAGAACAACCGCCGTCGTAGTCGCCGCTCTACCGGCAACGCCGCTCCTAAGGCTCCCTCTGGTGGTATCCAGAAGAACTCTCGCCCTGCTAAGCAGCAGCCTCAGCAGCGGGGCCAGACCAAGCAACAGCAGCAGAACCAGCAGAAGGCTGCTGCTGTCAAGAATGTTGACAGCAAGGTCATTGTGAGCAACCTGGTATGTTTCATCTACAGTTCCACCGATTTTCAATTGACTCATTGCTAACAAATCATTACAGCCCAAGGACGTTTCTGAGCAGCAGATCAAGGTATGTTTCCAGTGATGCTTTCACAGCTCACAGGCATTTTGACTGCTCTATTTGTGTATACCGATCTTCCAACTGCTCTGTCTTTTCCAAGACGTACGGACGATACACCTCCGCCATAAGTTCTGGGGTCGCCACTATAATGTCGCTTTCGGTCGTCAGGTTCATCGCGGTCACCCTGAAATACGGATGTGTTCCCTTTGAGGACGTACCGACCCACAAGTCAAGCGTCCCACACTTTGAGTGAATTCTCGTTGTATTCAAGCCTGGTTAGCGAGATACTATATAGAAGAGATCACTGTGTGGTCTTTGGATTTGTCCATTGACGCTGTGGGTGCGATGGCGTAATACCACATTCTTTAAGAGGGTTGCGCGAATTCACTAGATTTCGCGCACTGAAGTTGCTTGTCAACTGCGCTTTTTCAAAAAGTCTGACTACCATGACACATACACACGCACTTACGATATCCACAAAGATGGCATATTGGCTTCTAGCCTTTGGTTTCGCGATGGATAATTATATGATGTCGTTGACGATTTATTACACACCGCTGGTTGGGTGTGATTCCTCACATGCCAATCATTATTCTTTTTGGCGATGGCGGGTTGCGACGGAATCGTTCTTGCGTGTTGTATATTTGCATGGCTTAGTAGTCAACGCTTCTCGAAAGGCCTCCAATCACAAAGCACGGCTGCTTGTTTTTCTCTCGCACCATCTTTATGATTTGTCACGACCAAATGTCCCACTACGGCTCAGACGACACAGTTGGATCCACAAGAGATTGTCATCACCTTGTTGATCTCCAAATACTAATCTTTTTACTATATAGGAATACTTCACCCAGAGTGTCGGTCCCGTTAAGAAGGTCATCATTGCCTATGGCCCTAACTCCCAGAGCCGCGGTATTGCCGAGGTTGTCTTCCAGCGTGCCGATGGTGCTACCAAGGCCTCTACTCTTAACGGTCTCCTCGTTGATGGCCGCCCTATCAAGATTGAGATTGTTGTTTCCTCGTCTTTGGCCAGAATCATCCCTGCTCCCAAGTCTCTTGCCGACCGCACCACTGTCCCTAAGAACATGAAGAACCAGCCCAAGGCTGCTTCTGACAACAAGAAGCAGGAGAAGAAGGGCCGCGAGGCCAAGGGTACTGCCAAGCCTGCTGCCAACGGTAACAAGGCTGCTGGTAACGCCCGCAACAAGCGCAACACTCGTATTTCTCGTCCCAAGAAGACGGAGGCGGAGCTTGATCTCGAGATGGCTGACTACTACAGCGCTGCTCCTGCTGCCGCTGCTGCCCCTGTTGCTGAGGCTGCTGTCGCCCCCGTGGTGGCTGCCGCCGCTGCTAACGACACTTCCATGGATGACAACATCATGTAAGAGTCTCTCTGGCATTTTAATCTGTAGTCGCTGTCGATGGTCTCCTCTCGCCACGCTCGTTTTGCTTGCGGCCGGCCTGCTCCCAGTCTTTCTTCACTTGGGGGGAGATTTTGTTTGTTATCATTTTCACTTCTTTCGCTCTTTGGCCTCTTTTTATCATGGCCGCACTCCTGTTGCTTTTGCACCTTACACACGAAAAAATATCTTTACACGGAGGAAGTTGATGGTTTGTCTTTCATCGCAGTTGGATCGGATTTTGTTTTTTTCTTTATTATTATTTTGGATTGGGTTGTTTTTTGTTTTCTTTGATTGTTCGCCACGGCTTGTTTCTTTGATGTCCTTTTTTGTTAGCTATGAAAATGAGAAATTTCGTGGTTGAGACTTTTTGATGGATTTAACATGTGATTGTCATGATGTAGTGTGGGCAATGTAATGGTATTATTGTCATGCAAATATAGTGGGAATGATCTTTTTATGGAGATGGGAAATCCGTTTACTTGGACTCAGAAGCGGCAGGTGAGACAATCTCCTCATCGGCCTCCTCCTCCTCACCCTCAAGAGCGGGCATGTCATCCTCATCATCACTGGCGTCATCAGCGCCCATACCACCACCGAGCTTGGAGAAGTCAATATCGCCATAATCTCCGCCTGTATCAAAGAAAGGTTAGTTAGGCTGTGTCCTGACATGATGACAAGATTTTTGGGTCCCAAGACTTACCCATACCGGGCATGCCCATACCAGGCATACCGCCCATACCACCCATACCACCAAACTGGCTGAAGTCATCCTCGGGAGCCTCATCCTGCTCGTCCTCATCCACCCACTTGTCAAAGTCGGTCTTGAGGAAGTGAACCTTGGCCTTGTCAGCCAACAAACGCGGCCAGTACTCCTCCTTGAGGTCCTTCTTGACCAGCTTCAACTCGACATTCTTGCCAGTGTGGTTGACCTTGGAAGCGGCAGGGTCGATCTCAGCGAAGAGAGTCAGAGTCACGGCGTAGTCGCGCTTGAGGGAGGCGGAGGTGCCGGAGAAGGTTACGGTGGTGGCGGAGAGATCGAGCTTGAGAGAGGAGGCGGGAATGTCGGGGACTACAATGGTCAGGTAGACGAAGTTCTTTTCGGGGTCGCTGGCGGAGGAGCGCTGGGCCCAGAGGACTATCGGGGGTGTTAGTTGGGATGAACGGACGGACAAGACGGGCACGGATGGACGGGGTTGGATGGGGGTTCTTTATGTGTAGGTACCTTCGGGAGTAAGAGACATGGTGATGTATTTGAAGTTCGATATCGAGTAGACTGAAAAAAAAGAGTCAAACGCGAAAAGACCAAAAAAACCAGGAAAATAAACGCAATACAGTCTGTAGCGTAGGCTGGGGACAGGGTCGTGTTTAACTTAAGCTGTCTGACTGACTGAGCTGGCGTAGTGGGGAAAGCGCATACATATGTAAGCTTTCAGTACCTATAGCTTCTACGGGCGGCCACCTTGTTTACGGCAGGGTACAAGCTGGCCGGTGCCTGGTGTCTTTTTTTTGGTGC
>LCZG01000051.1:6736-23152 GCA_001483325.1 Huntiella savannae | reverse complement strand
AGCGTGGACTTCCAGCGTGGAACTTCCACAACACATACATGTGGTTACCCGACGGGTTGGAATCCCCGGCGTCAACCTGACCTAGTCATATCCATGCACTGCAAAGAAGGAAAGACCATGCCTTTGTGTGTCTGTCTATCCGTATGGATGTATGTATGTATGTATGTACATACATAGATTGGCGTACAAACTAGGACCGGATAGCCGGGTGGCTACAGATACAGAAACTATATACCCGCTCCGGACGATTTAGCCTAGCTGGGCAGGAATAGAGGCGTCGGGTCGGGTCTAGACCATATGGCGTTGTCGTTTTGGTAATGGATGTCCTCACCGACTTTTTTTTTCTTCCTTTCCTTTTTCGCGTGACCTGGGGGCGGTGGAAGGAGGAAGAGGGATATGAAGTTGTAGTTGGTGTGCGTATTAGGGTTTGATAGGGGTTGTGTTACATGAGAATCGAAATGGGTAGTATAGAATGATTGAGGGCGTTATTGTGGCTGGATTTTGGTGTAGATTGGAGGGGATACATTATTGGTGTTGGTGTTGGTGGGGTTATTGTTTTTTTTTTCCTCCGGGCTGGACGGATATAGAGTCATCAATAAGTGGCCGGCCACATATCCATGGTGAAACAGCATTAGCACATTGGTGATTGGTTTTTTTCTTTTTTACTTTGTATGTATGTACATACATACGAGAGACGGGCTGGTAATTCACCCCTTGATAAGATGATGCAGACGCCGGGTTTTGTATACCGAAGTGGGATAAAAGAGTTGGGCGGTGAATGGGACATGGTGTATATGCAGGTGTTTGGTAGACCGCTTTTCTGGGGGTGTTCTATGCGGATGAGGACTATGGGATGGGATGGGATGGAATGGAATGGGATGTACGCACATACATTGGGATGTAATTTTTTACCTTTCGGATGCGGTGGGGGACTGCCGGAGACGGGAAGGTATGTATGTATGTATGTATGATGTATGTACATATGTAGTTGGGCTGGAATGAGAGAAGGCGGATTTGGTCCGGAAGGAAGGATGATTGTGTTTTTTTTTTATTGGTGGGGGTGGTGATGTCATGGTGGAGATGGTGATTGTGGGGACGTAGGTGTAGGTTTGAACTGGGGTGATGTTGATTGACAAGGTGTTAAGGCTGGTGATGACTTTTCATGTATGTTGTATGTATGTATGTACACATAGAACATATAAACCTGCAGTGTCTCATAAGCTCATTCTTATACGTCCACCACCAAGTCATCTAATAAAGCCACTCACTGCCTCAAACCAAGCCCCACGAATACGACAATCCTCCTCATCAACCACGATCCTTACCGATCTACCACAGTCCATGCCGTCATTGTAGAGAAATCCTATTGTTTGGGAGTTTTGTCATGAACCTCGGTACAACCCACCCCCCCTTCCATCCGGCTAATCAAGTCATCCGGGGGGGGAATAACGAGTTACCGTATTGGGTATGCCGGGTGGACGGGACGGTCAATCTGTTTGGTTCGGGGGCCGGGTGATGGATACACCGGTCAGAGGGGATGTGGTGTTACGTAGTATGGGAATTTGAAGGATATGGTTGGTTATGATTCGGAATTAGGCAGACTAGACTACATCACAATAGTCTCGTAACCCCAATCAGTTAACCCTGACCCCCCTCGAAATCTACATCCATACATAACGCAAATCACTCAAACCCCGCAACCCAACCTAGCCCACAAACCCAAGCAGCCTAAACCTCATCAAACGGCCGGCCACGAAAAGAAAGAAAAAACAAGAATGCAATGTTCCTAAAATCCTCCTCTTCTTGACCGCTTTTCACCATTCTCACACTCCCATTCTTACAGCGTTGCATTGTTTCCGCTTTTGGAAATTCCTTGCAGCCGCGAGAGAGGCATGTCGGGAACATGTGGATGTGGATGGGGGGAAAAGGCGGTAGGTGTTGGGCTAGACTTGGTGGGATTCTTTGTTTTTTTTGCCTTTTTTGGGGAACGGTTGATGGGCGGGCGGTTATCTTGGGTGGATGGGTGGTTGATGTGATGGGGTTGATTGTACTCTTTTGTTTTTTTCATGTTGTGGATACTGAGGAGTTGTTAAGATGCCCACAACGCAAGTATAGGCTCTCGGATAAAGAAACTTCAAAGAGACTCCATCACCTAGTCAACACCAGTGCAACCAAAGAAAAAAACCCACATTATTTTCCATTTGTCGTAATGACATCATCAGACCCCGCACTTTACAAGAAAAAAAAAAAAACTACATGCGTATGTGCATACATGCTAACACAAAAGAATTTGAATTGACAATTCCTTGATAGGCAGAGGTTACGTTTCCAAATAGAGTAGGTGGGGTACGAGTATTTTTCTTTTCATCTTCTTTGGTGGATGCATCACGAGTTTGGAAGGTGTGGCTTTTGGATTTCCGGTTTGGGGATAATTCTTGGGTGAGTTGGATAGACGAGGCGGTTGGATGAATGGGATTGATATACAATGGACTGGGCCTCAATTGTATTTTGTGTTTGTGAGGATGACTTTTTTTCTAGGCGCTTGGGATGTGGATTCATGTGATTTGTTTGAGTCAGTAGGATGATGTCAGATTCGGTGGACAGAATTAGTATCTTTGTGGGGGTACGATCGATGGGTTATACGTATAAGATGATGTAACGTTGTGATGTTGGTGACTGACCTTTGCCATCAGTAGGGTTTACATATCTAGATAAAGGGTATATCACATCCTATATCTAATAACATCCAACAACGTAAAACACCAAACAATGACGTACCCACCTTCTAAAGCCCACTCACTTCCTGACGCGGCCATCTCTATGCGCGACATAAGACAAACACGGCATTTACATCCAAGGGCACCAAGCGGACTTATCCTAACCATATACTACGCATAACCCACCGACAATATTCGGCATGTCCATGATAGTCTAGGAAAATACACTATAACGTGGGGGTCTAACCGTGTATTGTATGTCCACACACATACAACGGAGGAGAAATCCCTAGTAGGTATATGTTTGTCCTAGCTTACTGACCAGCGATATTCCACCCGGCGCTATGGACTGGTAAATTACCAAAGATGGATGAACGGGCCACGATGTGAGCGAGTATGTTCAAGTCTTTTTCTTCTCTGGTAGTGGCCGTGGTAGGGCCGTATTGGGGTATTTGAGAGGGACGGACGGACGGGTCCATTGTTGCTTTGTTAGTGGAATTAAAACCTAGTCAATCATATAATCCACGATATACCAGGCCACGAAATCGTCTACTAATCCAAGTTAACTAGCTTTGTTCTATCAAAACCGGCAACTCAATTAACTCGCCCGTCTTATCCAACTCCGTAGGACTTTCGGTAAATCCTTTCCACTTGTTCATATAAGAGCAAAAAAAAACAAGAAACCCCACTAGCCGGGGCACGTAACCCTCCTCAATTCCCAAAAATCCACTAGAAGCGCACTAGAAGCGTGATAATTCCCCGTAGATCACTTCCCCTGTCTCCCCCCAATATCGGAGATGCTTATGTAACCTTTCTTTTAGATTCGTCCAAGTGTCCAAGCACAAGGAAAGGCTGTACCGAAAGATGGAAAAAGAGTAGCATGTCCCAACCACCCAAGGCGTTGGTATGAACTTTGCTTGGGCGTGCTCGGTTGTCTTTCTTTTTGAGCTTGTATGGAGATTTGGAGACCCGTGCGGGCGTTGCTGTGGTATATCAGTGTAGGTGAAACGGAAGCTTTTGGGAGTTGTTGGTGTGGGTTAATTTGTTGCGCGCGCATCGAGGGGCTCAGAGGAGGTTAGAGAGGTTAGCCCGGTATATTGGGTCTCGCTGGGGAATTTATGTTGTATTGAAGGTATACGGTAAATCGGATACGGTCCGATGGGACATGGAGATTCTACTTGTGGACGGATGGGATTGACATGTGAATGTAAAAGTTTGGTACACGACTTGTCAACATGACGAACTAACTGACCAACGGACTCGCCTACCAAGCGAAGACACTAGTAGTACCTGACAAAAATCCATTTTTACCTCACCATGACAAAACCAAGAATATCACCAACCGACCCGACAAATGACCACATTCTGACCTTCCCGTTCTGTTAATATCATGTACATATGTATGTATGTATCCAACTATTTCAACTACCGATAAACAAGATTTCCAAGCCATCCACCATCCGAATCCACGGGACCCGGATAACCACACAGGCCTATCTCTGGCTAAACAGCCACCGTAGACAATCAAAGACAGCCGTGTCCAAGTCGACCCTAGGACCTAATAGTGGTCGTTGTTACAAAGCCTTTAGATAATCCCTCTCCAAGACTTTACCCACCATACTACACGGCGTCTGTCCGGCACAATCGTGGCCACTTTCTAAAAGAACCCCCACAATGGGAAATTCCGACGGCGATTTATCCCGGTAGTTTTTTTTTTTCTTTGTGCCTTGATCACGGACTTATGTTGTTGTGTTATACGGGGTATCAGGGACTTGGTGGGATTCTTTTTTACCTACTAGATGATGATTGCGTGCGACATCGTGGAGATGGTGGGTTTCCGATCGGGGACCAAAGTGGTGGTCCTTCTTTGGGCTTCTCACGGACTAGTCGGTGCGTTTGTCGCAGTGGGCGGGGTTAAGAGGGTAAGGTTGGAGGTATATTGTGGCGTTGGTGAGATGGATTGTAGTGGTGATGTTTTTGACGGGCCGAGGTGATGGGTCTTGTTCACGGGATAGCTGTGTTTTTTACCCCTCAGTAACGAGGGATATCCCAATATCATATCCACTTTCGCCTTAGATAACCTGCACCCCGCCTCATCTATGTATGTACAACATACAAAGTCCCAATGCCAACTCGCCCCGCCATTCATCCATCCATCTGTCCGTCCGTCCGTCCGTCTATCTCTCAATATGACCCCCGATCGGTCTCTGTTCAGACCTCCCCCACGCGCCATGACACTCACTTCCTCGTCAGAAAAAAAAAACCACGCTCAGTCCCTCTACCAAGTAAAACAAACCACCCTCTGCCCTATGCCTTTTGAAATCGCCATCGTAATCAAGAGTGTAAGAGATACACACCCCTCTTGAGAGCCGGTGGACTTCCTTTTTGGGGTGCTGGGTGAAACGGGTTTGTTGGTGCGTTGGAAGAGATGTTTTGGGTGCGTGGTGGTGGGTGGGTGGTTATGTGTATGGACAAATGTATAGACGTGTATTTTCGGAGTTTGTTTGGATTGGTTGCATTGATGACGAGGGGTCATTGGTTCTTGGGGATATGCGATCCATCTGTTGTGCATGTATCGTGGATAACAAAGGTCATGCTTAGTCTAGCCTGTCCTGGTCTATCTTGACATGAATGTCCTGTCAAACTACGCCGCCACATCACTATCCATTAATCACCTAGTATCCGCAACACATGGCAGATATCCACAAACGCAAACGGGAGGCGGCACATAACATACTGACCATCTTTCCCGTCCATCACCATTGAAGATCCGGGGCTCATCTACGTAGATAACAATCTGCTACCATCCATCTGTTTCACTACCCCATTGTCTGATTCTCTCGGTACATATGTACGTGATAGATAACAGTTTGCCAAGATTCTATATTTGGTGGTCTCGGATATCCACCCGGACGGCATTTTCCATTTCGCAGTTGGAAGGGTTATTTGGGTTAGATAAATGCTTGTTTGCTGGGATGACTTGCTTGACAGTTGACGGATTTTGATTTGTCTTGGGTATTTTTGGGGATTGTACAGATGGATTTGACGGATGCTTGATTCAGAGATAGTAGATGCAGTAGTTGATGTTTAAAAAGATCTAGATGAATAGGATTTTCTTTCTAGATTGATGGATTACGTGTGCATGTATGTATCCAGACTATGGAAGTATCCGGATATCACCACCACGGTATGATTACCCCATGATCAACGTTGATCGTATCCAGTTCTTCTCCCGGATAAACGGACACCAATGTTTTTATATATACCACCGCATAAAGAAACAAACAATAAACACACCACGGTAGTCAATCCGATTCAAAAGCCCATCCGACACGGCGTCTGTATCAGATACCAACCAACCTAAGCATAACCCATCGAACCAAAAATATCACAACACCAAAATAATTCCATGTGTCAAAAACCCACCCATATGCAGGTCCCATCACGACCCAAGTGGATCCCCCGAAAAACTATCATCATCGCCGACCCAAGAAAAAAAAAACATGTGAATGTGAATCCCCCACTCGGCCAACCCACCCGAAGTTAAAAACCCCCCCCGAACCCTTCAATAGCGCCCCGTAACGACCCACATGGGAAACAACTAAACGGCTAATCCACGGGTAAACCATCCAATTGGGAAGAGAACCGATGCACCCCACGCTGGAAGTGGCCTTTGAGTCGTCCAGATTAGGAAAGCGAGGTACGGACCGATTGGGGTGGGGTTGATGGAAGGGGAAGGAAGCTAGGGGGACATGGGTGAAGGAAGTGGGGGACGTAAGTGGGTGGTAAATTGGGATAGAAAGTGGAGAATTTGTGCAGTACCGGTGGATTGTTTTGGGTAGGAGGGAGGGAGGGAAGGAGGGTTTACGTGAGGTAGTGAGGGTTTTTCTTTCGCGGGTTCTATGGTTTGGGAGAGGATACCGCCACTTGGTGGCTGGGTTGATAGGAAAGAGGGACTTGGAGAGAGGCGACAAGTGGCGTAGATGGATGGCGATTTACGATTTAGTCCCATATTTTTGGGTAAGGAGGTAAAAGGCCGGTGTAGGATCCCGGGGGATTTTCCCTTCCTAACCTTTGGAATGTACCCACGTAAATACCTAGAGTCTTGACAAGCCACGCACGACGACGACGAACAAGTAGATCACCAACGAGGCCACCCAGCCCGCCACACCAGACGGAATTCGCAATATCAAGTCTACAACGAAACGAGGCTCTCTCCATCTCCACTAAGTAACCCACGCGTCCCAAATCCAAGGAACCTTCGCCATCCCAAGGAACCTCCCTTGTCATTTCCAAAATCCCAGAAAAAAGGCTTTTAGCTATGGTCATCTAGACCACCGGGTCCAGGTAAGCGGGATTTTCCAGTATCAAAAGGCATTTTTTGGAGGGCCGTGCATAGGGAAATCCGGGTGAGATTTTGGTGTTTTTGGGGGGTTAAGAGACAGGGAAGATGGGTTCCGAGACGGGGGATTGGGATTTATTGGGTTCGGGGAATTTGATGGGTGGTCTTTTGGATGGTCTTGTGGGTGGTGAAGAGTCTTTGTCAATGCGGGTTCAATATTCCGGCGGGTGGCGTTCCGGAACCGTTATTGGGGAATCGGGGAGTATGAAGTTGAGATGGTGAAGTTATGGTGAGTTCTGGGGGTAGCCAAAACTTGAGAGACTATTGTAGGTATCTGACACACTATCAAGATATCTTGTATCAACGGCATCCTCCGTATGTTATATACCAACTTCTTCAAAGAAGGATGATTCCACGAATTAGCCAAATAATAAGCGCAACGCCACAACGGTGGTATCTATGTAAATCACAGCACTGAACACAGCATTGGTCTTTTTGAAAAGAAAAAGTGATTTTCTGGAATTGAGGATCCAGAGATATGGAAAGACCCTCACCTCTACTCTGGGTTTTGGGACCAATCGACCGGAGTACAATGTCAAAGCGGGCAAGGATGATCAAGGAAAGGGTGTTTGTATTGAAGAATTGGCTTGTCCGGACGGGCGGGTGAGACGGAGTTTTTGGTTGCTTTTTTGTTTTTTAATTTGAGGATATGGAAGGAGGCGTTTGTCATGTGAGGATATGGACAATGGGATTTGCAATGGATAGACGGGTAGACTAAGTTAGTGTTGCCGCTGTCTATAGAAGCCGCTGTCTAGTGAGCCGTTGTTTAGAGCTGCTGACTGATTGACTGAACAGGCTATCATCATGTATTGACTTGTGGTTTTTGGTGACGGATAGGAGGACACGGATGGTATACACTTACAAGGCCGTCCATGAATGACATTGACAGGACTATCTAGTTCAGTTCGTCCACACCGTTGTCTCCCGTCTTAACCCCCCAAACCCGTTCATATCCTCAAACCCACCCACTCGGTTCCTCAATCTCGCCAACCTCCAAACCCCCTATCCTCATCAAACCTCAAAAGAAAGAAAAAAACACTCCTCCAAAAAAGCAACTTGAAATTCAAAATCCCCTATACCCAGACTTCTTTCTACACCACCCCATGTACAGGAACCACATCCTATTGGTCCCCATCAAACATCCATCCCCCGTTCCTGACCCACTAAAAGCCGTCAATCAAGCCCAAAGAAGCTAAAGCGAGACGCTTGGATAATCGGGAAACGTCTTCCTGAGCCCCGGTGGTGGGATTCTCTTCTGTTTTGGGAAAACGAGGAATGGGATTTACCTGTGGGGGGGGCGGCTTTTTGGGTTGATTTTTGGTGGCTGGTTAACATGGGTGTTGGGTTTGGCGGCGGTGAGGGTTTCTTTGGGTCGTATTGAAGTGTATCTTTTGTTTGGTCGTATTGGAGAGTTGCTTTGGCGATGGAAGGTGAGGGGTTCTTGTGTTTTGTGCCTGCGTGGGATATGTATGTAGTATTGTGCACAAACATATTGAGAAGAAGAGGGAGAAACTTCCCTAACCCACCCTTTCTCTTGAAACTCGTCCATAGATCCCATGTCCATCGTGGTCCCCGTGGAAATTCTCCGATTCTTTAGTCGCCGAAGACGATATGTCCAAACTCACCCGTGATCCCCGAACAAAACGAACAACATCGCCACTACCAAATCTGTTATGAATCTCCTTGTTCCGTCAAAAAAATCATCTACACCCTCTCTCCCTCTCCTCCCAAAAAGCAATTCTCAAGAAAAAGTAACCTCAATCCAATCCGGTCCCCGCGAAGCCCTGTTCGTTGTCAGCCAACAAGGGTTTATACCAGGGTTGTCGCATCTGGTTACGTGTATAGGATTATCCTGGTTTAGGCTATGTTGGAACTTGGGAGATTGGAGCCGGTGCATTGGGAAATGGATTGGGAATTACAGTATATAGGCGAATTTTGGGGACATGTTAGTCTTGGTTGGAATTTAGATGGTATTTTTGATGGTAGGGAGAATCGACTTCCGATATCAAAAGAATATCCCTTCTCCCTTGAACCTTTTTACGATTCTCCACATTTGGTAATATCATCAAAACACACCATACCAATATATTCAAACTCTCAAAATCATACTTCCTTCTGCGGGAACAAGCTGAGAAATACCCTCCCTAGTAAGAACAAAAGAAAATCCCCTACATCGACAGGCGTCGGAGGTGACGGGGCGTCAATCCGGACAAGGTGCCTTGTAAGTTTTCTTTTTGTTGACCAGTCAGAAGGAAGTCTGTGGTGAGATACATGCATAGACGCCACAGGAGGGATATGTTGTCGATCACGGGTCAGTTTATGTTTACCATTTCCGTTGCTTTTGTCATGAGGATTTGAATAGGATTTCATTTGATTGATGGATGCAGTTGAGAGGTCTTGGTTTGTTTTCAGGAGGAACAACATGTTCAACGGGGATAACGTAACGTAACGGGTCTAGGTCTAGGTCATCCTCGCCTTCACATCTCCCGACCGGATTCCCTCCCGTGATGGTCCTGACATGCCTGGTCCTAGTCCGCGTATGTCTTGATGGGCATCCGTCACAGTCAAAACAATCACTACTGTCACATTGAAAAAAAAAAAAAGCAACCAGCTGAACTTTTTGACTGTAACCCAATCATCCTATTTAGCATGCATACACACATGTGTACGGTCAAAAATACATAGACGCTATCCCTATGGTAGAAGGGTTATTTTACGCTGTAAGTAGGGGATTTGACCGGATATTGAAGGGATCTCATCCCGTGGATTTTGTCGGTTTGATGGTCTGGGGTTATTAGCTGATTGTAAAGGATACCTTGATAACCACGCACAATCGCGCAAACTTGACCATGTGTGTAAGATAATGTTAACTGTTCGTTACCAAATGGATCCCTTCTCCCTTTGGGATATCCGTCCCCCCTCGTACGGACATATGAACACCATGACAAATTCCTGATGTTGCGCATTCCAATGTGTGGGAAAACCGTGGGATGGCTGTCTAAAAGACCACATGAAAAGTCCATTCCGACGGCATGCAACGTGCCTGGATACAGTATATCCCGATTAAAAACGGATAAGTCTAGATAGACGGTACGGGAACGAAAGAAAAAAAAAAGGACCGAGCGGGATTCTAGAATCATTGTGCCTGCATTTCTATTGTGGCTAACATGAGAAATACCTGTGGCTTAATGTCTGTATGTATACAGCATAACATAATCACTCGGATATGTTGTATCCCATGTATTTCACAAACACAACAGATGAACATATCATGCACATAGTCAAACTAACCGTTCATCACACAACACAGCCAACACTAGCGCTAACGCTGTTTGGTCAACAATGCCCCTCAAAAACAAAGGAAACCCTAGGTCATCTCCCTCGAAAGTTTGCTATGGATATGCTATGCAAACGGCTCCCATACGGCCATGAAGACACGGGACGGCAAAGAAAGAGGGATATCGATATCCCTTATGCAGCTTTCATAGCTGTGAACCAGGGAGATTACACATCTACAATCGGGCTTAAAAAAAGAGAGAAACAAAATTTTCCGTCCCGTTTGATGGAGTGAGGGATATTCCGAATCATGGCGGGGAACGAGGTGATTGATTGATTGTGTGGAGTTGGTGATTGATTCTTCCCTGGGTGTTTGTATCCCGTGATGATCGGCCAAAC
Organism: Huntiella savannae; assembly: GCA_001483325.1. Classification (NCBI taxonomy): domain Eukaryota; kingdom Fungi; phylum Ascomycota; class Sordariomycetes; order Microascales; family Ceratocystidaceae; genus Huntiella; species Huntiella savannae. The sequence continues at coordinate 12,358 of LCZG01000051.1, read as the reverse complement.
GGACATTTACTTGGACACACGACCGAAAAGGGGGACCTCCGGGACAATGATCTCCCACGCATGTAAAGCCGTGATGGAAATACATGTGTCATCACATATACTGGCCACCTAGTTCACGGGGGAACTCTAGCGAGGAGCGAGGTGACGGTCTGGCATGGCATGGCATGGCATGGCATGGCGGGCGTCCTTTTGGCACCAACACACCACTTTTGATCATCGTTTGTTGTTGGGTTGGTCTGGAATGATCGGGAGGAGGTAACGTGGTTTTTTGGTCTTGTTGACGTTTTTGTTTGAATGAATGAATGGATGGATGGGACTTTGTTCATTACATTGGATTGTATGATACATTTGGTGTGTACACAGATGTTCCCTTGCGTGAGAGGGTTAAATATCCAGCTGGGTATGTCTATGCATGAAAAAAAAAAAATTACTTTGAATGGGAAAACCATGTGACTGTGTCTTTCCCTTGGTGGTCGGCATGTTCTCGGCCTTCTTGAGATGAATTATGAGGTCCGGAACCAAGGGATCTATCAATCCGATTTCAGCTACCACCCGATGTAACACTCAATTTTCCCGGGGTCCAAAATATCGCAGTAAAAGTCACAAGCTTTCAAAACAAGAAAGAGAACAAGGAAGTTGTTAGTGACTGGCCCCCCGGAAGATCGCCCTTCGTCACACCTACTAGCATCTCCGCAGTTCTGAGTATATACTGTTGGATTTTGATACTAGGTCCGACTATGTGACTCGGTCTTTTGACCAATCATATGCCAGCTTTGGGTTTTCTTTTTTTTGTGATGGTGACTGGATTGGGAGGGGGAGAAATGCGACGTCTATGGGACAAAGAGGGGTTATTATTATGTGTGCGTTCCAGTTGATGGGTTTTGTAGTGATGAGATGGAATTGGAATTTGCCTTGGCTCTTTTGGGGTGATTAGTGATGGGTCATTTTAGTTGTTGATGGTTTACTTGGAGGTAGATTAGCGAGCTTGTGTGGGCGATGAGTCGTTTTGGGGGTTGAGATCGGGTTGAGATCGGGTTAATGGTGGGTAGATTAGAATGAAAGTGACTTTAATGCGATGTGCTACATGCACATACATACATACGATACATCACCTATCCGATAGTATCAACAAACCCATCTTTCAGCCCTGCCATCTGTCATCTATCAAACACCACACCACCAACGAACATCAAAGAAAACCATCTAGAACCCCCCCAATACACAGCCTCAATCTTCCAAACTTCCGCCCTATATCCAACCAAGACATAACCCGCAGGAACAATACACGTCTGAGGAAAGTGCGAAAACACAACGATCTAAAAGTCGCGAGTAAAAGAGCAATCACACTCGGTCCATAACGGCTTCTTTGTCTAGTTAGTATCCGTATTTATCGGTCAAAGATGCCGGGTACTTCGTTTCTATGGACGTTAGGAGATTGGCTAGCGTAGCGTGGGAAGGAGACAAAGCAGCCGGTGGGAAATAAAGAAGAGGCGGCTTCTTCTTTCTAGATGCATGGTGGTGTATTTTTTTCAGGGTCTTTTAGATGTGATGAGGTTGTGTGGTTACTTATTTTGGAAGATGGGTCTGGATTGAGATGTTGTGTGGGGTAGTTTTAGATGGATCGGGTTTTTGGACGATCTTTGTGATTTGACTTGTTGGTGCTATCAAGTGACGAGGGAAGAAGATAGTCCGAATTGTAAGATGATTATGCCTTGAGATATTCCCGTGGTCTATACCATGTCCCATTGAATCTAGCTAGACCTTTTGACATTCCTCATCCACAGGTTCCCAACGACAAAGAAACATGTTCACTGACGAACTCCCGCATTGTAAAACTCACCAGTCAAAGCTACCACCAAAGAGCACTCATGTGCCATTCCCCTACATGCACGTCTACGTCCGTACACATCATCCAAGCCCCCATAACCCACCGGTTCTCCCACTAAATTAACCCTGCAATGTAGACACAGTAACCCGCGGACCTCCCCCAATCCACACACACACACAGTAAAACAGGCCAAAGGGTTTGGTGCAAGTCTGGTGAAACATGGCTTTGCCGTAGCTAGCTAGCTAAGATAACCTGCCAAGTTTCGCGTGGGGAAAGGGAAAGGACCCTCTGTTCCTGATACAGGATAGACAGACGGACAGACAGACAGACAGATCATGACAAAGAGGGGAACTCGTGGAGACTTTTCTTTGTTCGTGGATGGATGGATCAGGGCGGGACAGGGTGTGTTGTATGATATCTTCTTTGTTAGGAATCTCTATGGTCTAAATGATATGACACGGTCGTGGACTTATTCAACCTCATGTCGGTGGGTAACTTCACCGCTTCATACACCTACCAAACAAAGCCTTCACCCCGCATAGAAAGAAAAAAAAAGGAAGAAAAAGAAAAAAAGAAAACCATGTACGGAAGACTAGGTTACAGTGCATAACCGGCCCCTTCTTCCCAAAAGTCGGTGTCTGTCTAGACCGCCAACTAATTCTTTCCTATTTGTTCTTGTACAGTCGGATAGGTTACCGGTAGGGTTTGACAGGGTTTAGTAGCTATAATATGTAAATGGATGGCCTTTCCACATGGGGTTGATGGGGATGGGGAGTTTTGACTTGACGGGGGATGGTTTGCTTGGTTTGGTTGCTTGTCTGTTGTCGGGTTCAGGTTCTGTTGGAGATGCCGGATTTGGGAGGACGGGGGTTTGGTAGTGGGTGCATTTGGTCGGTGTGTTGATTTTCATATGCAGGTGAAGATGTCGGTGTGTGTGTGTGAGTGGTGATTTTGATGGACGTGTGGACTTGCATATGTGCTTTTGGGAGGGGATAGAGGGAGGATAGTTCTGGTTGAAGTGAAGTGACGTAGTTGATTAAGGGAGTTTGCTGTATGTACATACATACATACATATGTACATACCTGTCGGTATATCTGTATGTCTACATCTTCATACATGGCTACCCCACACAACACCATATCTCGACAATCCAGTACCAAACCCCCCGAAAGTAAAAACCCAGTTACCTCCCCACTGGTACCCGATCTCCCAGCAAAATACCACCCGCAAACTTCCAGAGCGCGCGGTTTGTCTTCTTTCTCGGTGCTCAGTCCTCTTTGTACAATACAATCCAAAGTCACTGCCCACGGTAATTTTCCAGTATCTAGGGTGGCGGGGGTGCCGTGGTGGTGGGTTTGGGATGTTTGAGGGGCAGGTTACTAAGAAGTCTGTGTGCGTGGGGGTTATTCATTCTCTTTGCTTGAGGGGAAAATTGCGGTCTGGGATTTTAGTTTTTTGCGTAGACGGGCCGGTTGCATATTGTACCTGTGGCGGTTTGACTTGGAAGTGTGGCTGTTGAATTGGATTTTGGGTCCACTGTGGTTGTGGGGCAAGAAGGTTTTTTTCTTTCTTCTTTTCTTTAAGGCGGGTTAAAGGAAATGGCGGTGATATTTACATGTAAGCGGTCTGAATGTAATTGTGCATTAGGTGGGGATGTCTTTTGCGGTGATGAGATATCGGTGAGGTATGGTAGTTTAAAAGACTATCTATTCATTCATATGTGCATAGGTAGAATTACTACACTTCCCCAACCACGTAATCTCAATACTTTGAATCGATGAAAAGGCTGACTGAATGACCTCTCACAGTTCGTTTACCATACACTTGGGGATTAGATACTCCAGGATTAAAAAAAGAAGCCTTGTTGTGGGGGGTGTATATAAACGATTTGGATGACAGAAAGAGGGGTGTAAACATTGAGTTGATTAACCACACCCCAACCCAAACAATAAAATACAAAAAATAAAACCCCACACACCCTGATGAGGGGTCGGAATAAGTAGAATGGGCGTGCGTTTAAACCCTTCATTGATGAGCCATACACAGGGAAGTTTACTCCCTTCAAGTCAACCCAAAACCGATGGAGTATATATCATGGACGCATTTCCTGCCTCTTTGTGTTTCCTGTTCCTGTTGTTTTTTTCATTATCATCAATATCAACATCTTTACTTTCCAAGTCTACAAGACTTTTTCGATTCACTATTTAATATCGACTATTCAATCACCTTCACATCTACACTCACAAACCACTTCACCTATTTCCTCCCCTTCACACACACACACACACACACATATCTTCACAATGTACGCTTCATACTCATCATCAACGTCCTCTTCCTCCTGGGACCCCATCTCCTTCCCCTCCACCACCTCATACGGAGCCTACACCACCGCCTACCCATGCTGGACGCAATCCGAGTCGACCTCCTTCCTGACCGACGAAGAGCTCTCCAACCCCATTCCCAAGAGCACCTCATCCCGCTCCGCATCCTTCTCGTCATCTCTTTCCGCCTCTTCCTCACCACTATCATGCTCGCCTGGCCGCGACTCGGGCGACTTCATTTTCCGCGCTCTTGAGATTGAGCGTGCCGCCAGAGAGAAGGAGCAGCTTGTTGAGAGAGAGCGCAAGGCGGCTGAGCATAAGGAGATGGTTAAGATGGTTAAGGCTGAGAAGGAACGGAGATTGCTTGCGAAGAAGAGAAAGGCTAAGAAGGCTGGCAAGCTTGCTGCTATTGACGAGTAAATCACTTGGTCTAATCATCTTGCATCTTTCTTTCTTTCTCTCACGCATTCTACCTTCTTTCAGCATATCATCTTATATCATCACGGCATAGAACATGTCTTCACTCCGCACCATTGGCAACTCGCGTCTCCTTGGTAGCGTTCGACTAGTGTTGAGTACTTCACTCCACAGTCTTTAAAAAGCACGGCTTCGGTTCATTTTTCGAACCATACAACTTAATAATCGGAATCCAATATGATAACCTCACGTTTTATCGTGCTGGATCATTGGATAGGGAACAGAAGAGTTTACATACTCTAAGGAATTGGATTGGCGTTTTTGATTTTTGGCTTGGGAATATTGGGATTTGGCTGTTTCTTTTGTCTTTTGTTTTGCTTTTTTTTGCGAATACCCTGTATCTAGTTTGATCGCTTTTACGATCTTGTTTGACTTTTATTGAATCTTTTGACATTCTCTACACAATACTCTTGTCCATTAAAATGCCATGTGAAGTACAGTGTCTGTTAAAACCCAACCAGGGTTATCTTTCTATGTATCCAACATTTTCTTATCCCTCCTCCCTCAGTCATCCTTTCAAATCAGCGGTGAGCATAACTTTGCCTTTCTGCATCCAATCCCATCCACCTAAACCGGCCACAACCATCCACAACCAGCCATGTAAAGCCCAAAAAACGAAAACCCTGTGGCCCTTTAGTGATTTTTTATCCCTGGAACAAGTCCCTATGCCATCTCCAGGGTCATTCTCTTCTTCATTTTGCATCATACATACATACATCCTCAATACATGAAATTCTCCCCGTCCTCTAAACCCAACTGACCTTCTCAAAAAACAAAATGCGAAAGAAAAAAAACACCGCCGAGACCTCGCCGAATGGGCGTCTTAGCGGGTTATTTTCTGCTTCGGGAAGGTTTTAGGCGGGCTTGGATGACTTCCCCAGACGAACTAGCCGGGGCATAAATGAACCTTGCATCTTTTTTTTCTTTTCTTTCTCTTCTTTCTCGTTGCGTTGCGTTACATTTCTTTGGGTCTAGGTTCTAACTAATGGCCA